>VHZZ01002705.1:38542-50228 GCA_009801015.1 Silene noctiflora | reverse complement strand
ACATAGTAAGGGGATGATTTCTTCTTACTCTTTTATTTGTTGTGCATGCATAAGATCTATAAGTTTTATGACTAAAACTAGATTAATAACGACCATTCCTAATGCCAATTCCGTCCTTTGTGTTCGACCCTTGCAAGCTACGACGAGCATTCATACACTTGCGAAGCTTACAAATTTAAAGTTATATCACCAGTGAGGACCGCAGTCGTACCACCAAAATCCCCGCTCATCGCAACAAGCGAATCCAGATCATTAATGTGCACACCCCCCTTGGGACGGGAGACACAAGAGGCGAACATGAGGTTGCAAACATCTTCCGAAAATGGCTCCACAACAACATCTAATAACCACAACACAATAATCTCAATTATAAACATAACCACCATAAACCATCACAATACACCTTATACTAATTATGTAATCAACTGAGTAGGGAAACCCTACCTGAACAGTAATCCAAGCAAATGCACATCAAAGCAGTCTAGAAACCCTCCTCTACGAAGTCCTTGCCTATTATGATATTAATCAATCCATACCATAACATACCAAACATGATATCCACCCTAAATTCCCAAATAACCCAATTAGGGTTTACTAATCTTAACAAAACAATAAAATTACTAAAGTTGATGACTTACTCAATGATTAACGAAAAACTAGATGCGAAAAACCCCCAAAACGAAGAACCCTAGCCTTGGAATGATGAAGGTAGCAAGGGAAGCAATGATGTCGTTGTCTCTTTTTGTGAAAAAGTGTTTTAAGCTGATAATAAAATGATTTAAGTCCATAAACCTGATTATATATGCTTCATGTGTTACCTTAATCAAACCGCGGAAAATAACGTAAACGGACCGGACACTCGGTCGAGTACGCGACACTCGACCGAGTACGCGACACTCGATCGAGTGCCCATATACTCGAACGAGTACCCACAAGTCAGAAGCCTGATTAAAACCATCACACCACCTACTCGGTCGAGTACCCTGTACTCTGCCGAGTAACCTAGGAGCATAAATCTGATGTATTACAGTCTTCCATCCTTAAAAACGAAATTCGTCCTCAAAGTTCAAACCCATACCTGTGAAAGCAACTATCAAAGACAAACTGCTACTCAACAACTCGAAAACATACCAAAGTGTAACCAAACCATACCCAAACCATGATCAAACAACCCCAAAAAGTACTCAAAACTGACCCAAAACACACGCGATCATCTCCTACCCCCCTTAAAAGAACAAGTTTACCATCCCGTAACCAAACATACCTGATCAAAAAGATAAGGATTACGTTCCTTCATTGCTTCTTCCGGTTCCAATGTTGCTTCCTCGACATTGTGATTGTTCCATAACACCTTTAGCAACACCGTCTCACAATTTCTTGTCTTGCGCACCTTGTGATCCAAGATTTCTTTTGGCAGTTCCACATAAGTCAACGCTTCATCCAACTCGATGTTCTCAACTTCTAGTACATGAGATGCGTCACTCACCGATCTAAAAACTCATAGAGTCCTATGAACTTCTGACTCAACTTTTCCCACTTGCCAAAACGATCACTCCACGCATATGTGACACTTTCAGAAGGATCTTGTCACCGACCTGAAACTCGATGTCCCTGCGATGCAAATCGGCATAGCACTTTTGCCGATCCTGAGCTGCGTTCATCGTCTGTATGATCAACCACACTTGCTCAATCATATCCTGCACCATTTATAGTCCTACAATCACAGCCTCTACACTATCATCCCAACATATAGGACTTCTGCACCTCCTCCCATACAAAGCCCCGAATGGTGCAATCCCAATTCTAGTGTGAAAGCTGTTATTGTATGAGAACTCAATAAAATCCAGCCTGTCTTCCCAACCGCCACCGAACTCCATCACACAAGCCCTTAACATATCCTCTAAAGTCTTAATGGTCCTCTCAGTCTGTCCATCTATCGCAAGATGAAATGCTGTGCTCATTTTTAATGTAGTTCTCATCAATTTCTGCAACTCTTGCGAAAACCTAGAGATAAACCTCGCATCCCTATCTGACACAATGTTTTTCGGTAGCCCATGAAATCTCACCACATTATTCTCGTACCCATTAGCCAAATGTTTCTTACTCCATGTATCCTTCATAGGAATAAAATAAGCTGATTTTTTCAGTCGATTCATTATCACCCAAATCATGTTAGTACCTTGCTGAGTCCTCGGTAATCCCACAATAAAGTCCATAGAAATAGACTCCCATTTCCACTCAGGTACCTTAAGAGACTGACTCTTACCTTGCGGTCTTCGCTGTTCCCCTTTAACCCTTTGACAAGTCAATCCTCGACAAAGGATACTTGTTCTTCACTGTGACATGGCTCAATTCCCTATTGTCGATGCAAAATCTCAAGCTGCCATCCTTCTTCTTCACAAACCACTAGGTCTAATGTATCCCTTATCTAACAATTCATTCAACGCTTCTTCAATTCCTCCAGCTCCTTAGGACCTATACGGTACGGGGCCTTAGATATAGGTCTCGTCCTTGGCTTCAGCTCAACAATGAAATCAATATCCCTCTGCGGAGGTAATCCTGGCATCTCATTTGGAGAGAGATCCTCGAACTCACCCACCACTGGTATCTATGATGCTGATGGCTCCTCTATCCGATTATCCTTTACATGATGAAGGATCATAGGATACCCCTTCCTCAGGTACAACTTCAAAGTCACAACTGCAATAATATTGACATTGGATTTGACCACAAACCCACGGTAAGATCCGTAACTCCCTTAGGTCTTCTTAAAGTCATATTCTTCTGATGACAGTCTATAGTAGCACTATACTTTACCAACCAATCCATCATGATTATGACCTCGAACCCATCTAAAGGAATCTCAAACAAATCAATTGAAAAGTTGACTTGCCCAACAACCATAGACACCCCTTTATACAACCTCCCACAATATACAAACTCTCCCGATGGTATAAAAACTTTATCTTTTACAGACTCATACTCCCTCAAACCCATAGACTTAGCATGACCCTTAGATACAAAAGAGTGTGTAGCCCCTGAATCAAACAAAACAAATGTAGGAGTGTTATTGATAAGAAAGGTACCAGTAGCCACTTGTGCATCATCCTCATGCCGCCTACTTATCCATCATGAACAACTTACCGCTGTTCTTCTGACCTTCATCCTGCACCAGGCTTACCGATGCAGTAGACGTAGCAGTTGAATTCTGATTTGCATTGCCATTATGACGTTGATAAGTCCCTCAATTGTTGTAGTTGAAGTTGCCATTGTTGTTGCTTTGGCCAGCCTGACTATACCATGACCCAGCTGGTCGGTCACTAGCCAAACTCTGTCCCAAAGCCTGTGAATAACCTCTTCTCCGCTTCCCTTGGAAGTCATTCCCACCGAAGCTCGTGCACTTATATATCTTGTGGCCAGAACCGCCACAGTTGTAACACTGCATCCCGGAGTTGCCACTGCTGCTTCGACCACCAGGGCACCCAAAGGACAATCCTCCACTGAAGTGAGATCCACCCGAGAAAGCTTTTCCCTGGTTGTAGTTATCCCGTTTGAAACCTAACTGCCCACTACTCTCGTTGTCCGCCTTCCTATTCTCATTTCCCTTCTCTTTGGCCTCCCTTGCCATGTCGACTAACCTTTCTGCATTACCAGCTCTTTCATATACTTCCTTCACGTTGGTAGGAACCCCGACAGGTAACTTCTCAAAAATCATCAGCGATAACCCCTGCTCGAATCAGAAGGCCAGACTCAGTTGGCTCTACTCCATGTCGTCCACATAGCGCGATAAGTCATTGAACTTGTGGTAGTTTTCTGCCACCGTCATACTCTCACCCATCCGGAAAGAATCGAACTCTGCTCTCAATTTCTTCCGAATGTGCTCCGGAACAAACTGATATCTCATAGTCTTCTTAAACTCAGCCCAATGAATAGCGGGCTCACCCAAATTCTTGTAAAAATCCCGAGCACTCTCCCTCTCACGACTCCACCATACCCCAGCTTCGTCCCTTATGTAGAACACAACTTGTTCTACCTTCATCTCCTCCGGACAGTTAACCACTTCCATAAGACACTTCATCTCCTAATGCCACTTATCGAGCATATTAGGCGCACATGTGCCCTCATATGTGGCAGGGTTGAAGTGCGAGATGGTGGTGTTCATATTGGTAGAATTAATGACCTTCTCTTTCGCCTTCCCCACATTTTTAAGAGCCTCCTAATGCTCGATCATATGAGCAATCTCCTCAACACTCAGCTCAGCGGCCCTCATGTACACAGGTGATCTCTTTGGCGGCATTCTTTAAGCTATAAAAGATGAATGAACGTAAGCACATAGCTTACGACCCAAAGCAAACATAAACCACCCAAAGAGAGTACTCGGCCGAGTATCAAAAGACACTCGGTCGAGTACAACCCACTGGGTTGAGTCCCATATGTACTAGTACTCGATCGAGTGCAACCACTCCAGAAACTGACCAGAAACTACAAGAAAACGTACTCGGTCGAGTGAACGCTACTCTAACTAGTTCCTACACACTCGGTCGAGTCAAAAACTTCCAGAAGCTACTGTCTAAAAACATAGATTACGCTGTGGACATGGGCCACCCGCACGTTTTTCGGAAGTTTGAGGCGGCGGTACTTCTCCCACAGAACTTTGTGTTGACAAAGCACGTCATGGGCCATTACCGATTTGAAAGGCATTGAAACCGCTGAATGGCTTGAACAAGCCTACATTTGTGGAGTCGCCACCAAGTTTTGTGGATAATTGGATCCGTTCGAATACTTCGTGTTATGCCAAGACACAAAGTGACATGAACACTAAGAAATTCGTTGCCCTTAGCATTCCATGTCTAGAATGACTCTCGTGATGCCAATGAACACTGATGTTCACAGATATCTAAGTAAGGGGTGAGTGTACGTACTACGAAGCTATTATTAGAAAACCTAATCCAGCCTGCCTCGATAACGGCCTCTACTAGTGACCAGGGAATGTCGTTTATACTCGACATGTTATTAATTTATATGTATGTAATGCATCAAACAATGTTTTAATCCTAACTTGTGAATTAGACTAAGTAGGTTGACACATAATTTAGCATCAATTAGGTCAAAGTGGAGATTTATATTTATTTACATGTAAAAACGGATAAACAAATGAAACAAAATAAATTACAAGAGATGAACAATGAATCTACGTCACAAACACATTCAAAAGAGTTTTAGAAATTAAAAGAAGGAAAACGCAGCGATATTATTGATAAAAATCGATAATAAACTAATTAGAAAGGCTACTTCAAAACGAGACGAGATCAGAGGCAGAAACCAGGCCAGAACAGACGCAGAAATAATTGCGTCCTCTGGAAGAGGCGCATCGGCTATTGCGTTTGTTCTTGAGTGGTTTCTGACTGTGAAAGTCAAACTCGCAGATTGTATTTATTGGTTAATTTAAACAAATTATGAGTATATGACTCAAAGGAAGTGGTTTAGTCAGATTATAAACGCTCAAAAATGTCGTAAAAGAAAATAAAAGAAAAACGAAAGAGCGGATTCTCAAGGAAGAAGAAGAAAAGAAAGAACAAACAAGGAGCCTCTGGAATAGGCGCAACAGGTGCTGCGACTGTTCCAGAAGGCGCATTTGTTCCTGCGTTTCTTCTCGACTGTCTTTCTTTGCTGACTCGTCAAAGAGGTTTAAAAACTAAGACTATAAAAGATGATTTGGACGTGTATGTGACATAGACTCTTAAATTATAAAAATACATAAAATAAAGTACAAAGATGGAATACACCCTCAGACTTACATTGTTTACGAAACGAGATTGATTAATTAGACTTTAGTGATTGTTCGACTCGATGAAAATGAAGAAGCCCTCGAAAAAGGATTGAGTAATAAGTTTGATTTAAAATTAATTAGGTGTAGTAGTCAAGTTGATCGGTCCATGAAACCGAGACTGGTACCCATATGGATCTGGGCTTGCGTGGTCGAGTATATCAAGCACGTCGGCGTCAATAGCAAAAAGCTTCGTGGTCTTAGAATGCAAAAGGGAGAAGAGAAGGGCAGACACTCGATCGTGTGAAAAATATGTGAGGCGAAGGCCTGTATTCATACTAGTCACGAGGTGGGAGTTCTGAAAGGATTAAATGACGAAAGGAAACCAAAAAGATCTGGACACTGCTGGAAATAGTCACAGGAAGAGGCGCAGCAGGCTGTGTGTCCTCTCCTGGAGCAGTTTCTCCTCAGCAGCGAAGTTTTACGCGTTTTCAGAGTTTAGGAAGGATTTGATTTCCCTATTACGTCAAAATAATATATTTTCCGAGATCTTTAAAAATATGTATTTCAGATTCCTAGAAATATCCCGACTCAGATTTGAGACATTTTTTAGAAAATGAAGACGGTTTCTGAAAATGAAGACGATTTTGACCCGGACTCCAAATGCACTCTAATTACCGCCAAAACGACCGTATTAGCACTTAGATGACAATAGAGGGGTTGACACGACTGTTTGAGCAATCATTTGTGGACGAACTAATGAAATGTCATTATATCGCTTTGTATATTAAACATGCGGCCCAATCATCACTGGGTGGTTAGCGAAGGGTGCAGAAATAAGGTATCTACAGAGCCCCCACTTTGATTAAGGCTTGAACAAGATGAAACTCAAAGTATAGCCCTCAGGTCAATCGATGATTACAACCTGAAGCCTATGGCGACGCAAGGTGGCTCAAAGGGACTAAACCAAGGACTTGTCGTCGGGAACATTTTAGAGTCTGTCGACATCTGGAGAGTATCGTTTAAAGTCCAATAGACTACGTGAGGAAGCTCTCCAGCCATAAGAAGAAATTATACCTGAAACCTTCTTTCCTGAGATGTTTCCGGAGGTGCGCAGGAGCTGAGGGATAAGACCTAAAGGATATGTAAGGATTTGTGCTAGGGTTTGGGCCTTAATGAAAAACAACAATGGGAATGAGACCAAACATAAGTTCAACCTAAGGGTTAACCATGGTTAGGGGTGTAAAAACTCTAAAGGAGTATGATCGTAAAGGATTATGATCGTAGGAGTAGAAGTATATGAACTCTTGGGAGATTAGGTTGTACGAACGTAAATGAAAACGGGGTCCTAAGGGTTGAAATTTATGAACTACATGGATATTAATTTTTTGTTTCGGACGCTTAAATCAAGGCTTTCTAAGGTATATAAGAACTAGAAAAGGTGTTGGAACTTCGTGGGGAACGTAATAATAAAGGCAGGACGTTATGAGCACCACAAGGGAAAAAGGACACAGGCAGGAACGTAATGGCCACCGCTAGGATAGTAATTTGCTTCAAACAGCTAAGGCAGGACTTTATTTGAACCGCCAGGGAAATGGATAAAGGCGGGAACGTTATGGGCACCCCCAGGAGAGTAATTTATAGGTAGTAGAACGTTGGTAGAAAATGCCGGGAAACAATAACCTTGTAGGTAGAAGAACGTTGGAAGGGACTGCTGAGAATAGAAAAGCAGGTCTTCATGAGAACTACCGAAGAAAGAATTAGCTTAGGTTGGTCTCAAGCGAACTCTGTTTGTCGAGAAATGCATGGGCTGTAGAACGACAATGAATTCTCGCCGGGGAAAAAATAGGCTTGCGTGAGTATCAAGCGAACTTTGCTTTTCGAGAAATACGTGGGCTGTAGGCGGCGACAAACTATCGCTAGGGAACATATCAACGACTGAGAACATCTTGATCATCAGGGAATAACCTTAAGCATTTTCGGTGAATACTGCTAGGGAATATCTTGACAGAGACTTGTCGCTGGGAGTGTAGGTTAATAGTCTTTGGATGCTTCTGGAGAAAATAAGGGCTCAGGCGAAGCCCCAGTTGGAGAGAGCTTTGCTTCTTATAATTACTGCATGGTTAGTGACTACACAAATTCGCAGTCTATTAGAAAAAAATAGCACATACGTACATAAGCAATTGAGACATAACCTCATGGAGGGAAAGACAAGCTTCGAACGATATTTCTTTTTAAAAGAATTTTAAAACTTGCTTAAAGGTTGAAATTGTTGCTTGTAATAAGTTTTGTATATCCAATGGGCTTAGGACACGACATAGACCCTACGGACGCAGGCTAATAGACTGACGTACGTAATACAAACTTATTTTTGACGCGACACTCATCATACAACGTTGGAAAGTACCATAGGGGCAAGTGAAGGTAGTCTTATGTTGCTCATCTGGAAATCCATCAAGGTAGCAAAAGAATTTGTTAGAGGCTAACCTCTCAATCATTTGGTCTATGAATGGGAGAGGGAAATGATCCTTTCGTGATGCGGAATTTAATTTGCGATAATCAATACACATTCGCCATCCCTTGACTATACTTATGGGTATTAGTTTGTTCTTATAATTATTTACCACCGTGGTGCCTTCTTTCTTTGGTACCACTTGAACGGGGTTAACCCACAAGGAGTCCGAGATGGGATATATAATTCCGGCATCAAGAAATTTCATGACCTCCCCTTTCACCACTTCTTGTATATTAGGGTTTAGTCTTTCTTGTCCTTAAATGGTAGGCCTATGGTCATCCTCTAGATGTATTCTATGCATGCAAAACTCGGGACTTATTCCCTTGAGGTCATCTAGACCATAACCTAAAGCCTTTTCATGTTTCTTTAACATATCAATCAAATCCTCTAATTGAGATTCATCATGTTTTTCATTAACGATCACTGGTGATGAGGCGGTCGCACACCTATCAAAAATAAATCCTTAGACGTGGCACAAATGAATGTAGTACGTAGGGGTCGAATCCACAGAGAAACAGTAGTTTTATTAGTTGTTATGAATTTATCGGGAACGGGTTATATTTTCCTTTTTGGGTTGGTAAAACAAGATAAATAAAATAAACAAGTAAATAAAGAAGCAATTGTAAATAAATAAAGCAAAGCAATTGTAATTATATGAGATTAACAAATATAATTAAAGATAGTCTAGGGGTTTTGGGTCACTCATGCATAATAAAACATAACATATTAAATTAGTAATGCAAATAAAGATAAATACCTAGGTCTAGAGACACACATCTCTCAATATTAGTGTCAACCCCTAAATCGGATCCTATTGAGCTTTCACTATGGCTAGGTCGATCTACTACAACATGCTTAGTCTAATACGAATCCGTGCCTTTAGACTTATAAATTGTATAACAAATTTAATTGTAGAATGTGGTCAATAAAATAAGACTAACAATACAAAGAAAGAAAGTGTAGAAGCAAATATGCAATATCAAAACATACTAATCTAACATGTTAATGTAACTACCAATGCATGATTTCTCTTATTCCCTAGACAATTAAAATCTACCCACCCATGTTATATGAAATGAAAACTAAATATGTAATTAAATGCATAAACATAATGATTTTACTAACTAGAATGTAAATATGAAATAAACCAAATGATGAAATGATAAACTAACATAATAATGATAATAGAAATGTAGAAATATAAAATTCATGTAAATATAACTTTGATTATTAAAATGAAAATGGAAAAATAATAACTAAATGATAACTAAATAACAAAATGAAATAGAACAACTAAATAAACTAATTAATGAAAACAATAAAGAAATACTAGAAATGAAAGTGAATTACCAAAAGAAAAGCAAATGAAGAACATGAACTTGAATTGTATTGAAAGCTTGATGATTGATGATTGAATTACAAAATGTAAACTATTCTAATGTTTGGAAATGCTAAAACTATGAGAAAATACATAGAGAATTGAGAGAAAATATAAGACGATTTATATGTAAAAGTGTGTCTAAGTCGGGGTACAAGGCTCTCCTTTTATAAGAGTTTCCAAGTGAAATGTACGGAGCAAAAGGAATCCAAGGTCACTCGTCCCCGATCGGGGACACCCAGCCCCGATCGGGGTTGCACGTATCCGGGCATATGACCTTAAATGCCATGTTTAATGCTCCATGTTCGTCTTAACTCTCTTTTGATCTGGACTAATTGCCCTTGTGTGGAATGTAATATAGAATCCTAGGTTAGCTTTTTCCACATTACTTCTTGGATATTAATCTTCGGCTTGATTTTCATTTGTTTATACTCTGCGATATACTTACATTTTGGGCCTTTTCTCTATCAAATGATCATTTCTTCTATGACTTGAGCTTGCATGGCCATGCATGATCCAATCCAACTTCCATTTAACTTTGTGTTCTCGATATTTGCTCTTTTTGACGGGAATTAGCTAATAAAAGCTATATTTCCTACAAAACACGTCAAACGCATGCAAAACAACTAGAACACGATATTAGCTCAAATAAACACTAATAAAAGTGCAAATAGAATATGAAACCGAGCTAAAATATGGGGTAAAATCATATGCAAAATAGACTTATCAAACTCCCCCAAGCTAAACCTACTTGTCCTTAAGCAAGCATAAGAAATTGGACGACTCAACAAATGCAAAATCCGTAAACAACTAAAGGCAATATGGTTAAAAACCCGAAACAACATGGACAAGGGATAAAGCATTAACATATTTGATTTTTACATGATGGCGTAAAGTAAACAACTTCAAATGAACCTTTAAGCTCTTGCATGATATTTCAATTTTCGGACTCTCACGGTAAACTTATGCTCAAATTTATATGTGAAAGGGCATTTTTATGTGAGTGACACTCACCTATCCTCGACTCATGAGAGTGTGCCCGCAATCTAATATGGTAGTCAATTCAAAGCATAAGTCATAACAATAAAAAATGCAAGAATGAAAAAGAAGCCATAATGGTAAGAATAAGGCATTTTGTGATGGGTAAAAAGGGGAACATATGAATTATGGATTATGGAGCTAAAGTCAAGCTAACAACCATATGAAAGGATGCTAAATCCAAATTAAAACCCAACATTTAGAGGCTAAAACAATGATATGAAACATCTCTAATGACAAACCTTAAGAACATTATCCAAATATTTTGATTAAGAACATGAAAATTTCTTATAACAACTCCTTTTTATTTCTTTCTTTTCTTTTCTTGCTTTTTTTTTTTCATTTCATCTTTTCCTTTCATTTTTTTCTCATTTTCTTTTTCTTTTTCTTTCATAAAAACCCGAGAAATAGCAAACTCGGCATACCAAGCTCACAATGATATAATAACAGTGATAAACAACTCAATTGAGCACCCTAACACAAATAACAAAGCTATTAGCTTGACAATAAAGGTACGATCTTGACAAGGTAGGCAAGTTATGATGTAGCTAGGCAAATCATGTGAAAAAGGGGCTAGGAAAAGGGCAAAATGATCAATGTGAATGGCTTCCAATCCAAAGCAAATTATGAAAGTAATGCTTAAAAGATGAAACAAAGACCATAATTATGCTTAATTGATATGACACAAACCATAAAGAGACATACACTCACCTAAGTGAGACCAAATATGAATGCAATGGTCTAATGAAGGCTCTACCTTACCATATTGTTGTTTGCCAAAAATCAACATCAAGCTTATTCGGTCCAAAATTCATCAATTTACTTACTATGTCAAGACATCCCCATGTAAGAATATATCCCACAATATGAACAAACCATAAGCTAATAGTAAATTAAGGGACATAAAAATGGGAAGAGTCAAAGCAAATGGCAAAATGAAAAAATTTCTCAAAATTTCTCTAAAATTTTCAAAAATAACTAACTAAAT
>VHZZ01002703.1:75550-89597 GCA_009801015.1 Silene noctiflora | reverse complement strand
CATAAATCGCAGGACAAATTTACGTTATAGTCCTATAATTTTAGGGTTTTATACGGATATTACCCTTCATCGTCTCACCATCAAGACTCATTCAACGCCGTCACACCATCATGTTGAACTCGAGTCAAAGTCTACTAAACACAGTCGCACCATCAATCGAGTTAGCACCAAGGCGCCACACATTGTCGCCCTCGTCTCGTCAAGTCCGAGATATCT
Source organism: Silene noctiflora (assembly GCA_009801015.1). Classification (NCBI taxonomy): domain Eukaryota; kingdom Viridiplantae; phylum Streptophyta; class Magnoliopsida; order Caryophyllales; family Caryophyllaceae; genus Silene; species Silene noctiflora. The sequence goes on along the minus strand of VHZZ01002703.1, from coordinate 89,381 downwards.
TTTTCGCCCGTGTGATATCTGCATTTAGTCATTAACCCGTGTCAGATTAAGATGTAATGTGAGCCCTTTTTTGCCTCAGAACCATGGCCCCATCTTCCTTTTCGTCCAACAATAACAACAATGACAACAATATAGATCTCACAACTGCTCAGCTAGCCAGTCTCCTTACAGCCCTCAAAGTCACTCTAGACACGTCGAGACCCGTATCAACACTCTGGAAAACAAGGAAGCCAGAGAACATAACCCTCCACCATTAACCAAAACTGAGAAAGGGCTTAAGCTCTTGGAAGAGCAACTCCTAACCCGTGGGAACAACTTCCACCTAGAAAACAACTGATGTACCCAAGTTCAAAGAAGTGGAGGACCCACTCAACCATATCTGAGCCTTTAAAGATTATATGTCTATCAAGGGGGTCAAACAGGAGCTCTTTACCAGGATCTTCCCGTCATCCTTGGAGTCAATTCCCCATCAATGGTACTATTCCCTCGACCCAAAAAGTATCACAACTTGGGACGAAGTTGTCGTTGAATTCACTAAGCACTACGCCGATAACGTCGAAATTCAGGCCAACACCCTCACCCTTTAGGTCCTAACCCAAAATTACAAGGACGGATTCACCGAATTCCTAAACCGCTGGAGAAGGTTGAGTACCCAATTGGTAAGCAAGCCGAGCGAGTTGACCCTAGTGGAGAAATTCGTCAACAACCTCCGTCCGGTATTTGTCAACCTTGTAAGGTGCCAAAACATCAAGTCCTTCTAGGATCTGCAAATCCTTGGTACCCGTATTGAGGATGACCTACGCAAGGGCGTCTTGGCCAAAACCACGGGTAAAGGCTATCAAGGGTCTACATCGACCCGATCCCGTCCCTATGGTCAAACCAACAAAATTGTTGAGGTTAACCTGCTCGAACCAATTACAATAAAGCCGAACGTCCCCAAAGGACATTCACCAATTTAGGGTCGACATATGCTAGCGCCCTGAAGAGACTCATGGAACAAGGAAAACTGCAATCGATCGGGCCTACTCCGGATCCACCTGAAGCAAAGAAAACTCGCTTTTGGAACCCAAACGCCTATTGCCAATATCACCAAGTCAAGGGCCATGATACCGAAACTTGATTCAAGCTAAAACATGTTATCCAAGACGTGATCGAGAAGGGAGAACTACCCTTACCTCCACCCTCAAAGCCAAACAACAAAACCAACCCATTGGGAATTCACGCCATTTCAGATAATGAACCAATTCTTGATTGTTCGCACCCTATCTTGCCAATTAAAAAAGAAATCAATGCCCTAGGGGATGATCTTCCAGACGGGACGTTCATGTTTAGCGCCACGTCTGTGCTTGCTATGTTCCAACAAATCGAGAGAACCACTACTAGTCTCTCGGAGAAGATCGCCCGGCTTGAAGATACTTATTACCGACAAATCTTTAGCCCATCAACACCTATGCCGCGTCCAAGGGAGGGTCCCAACATACCCAAAACTCCCAATTTCAAATTGGACTGCCTCCGCGACCATTCTGGCGCACACCCTCAAACGTGACTCACAATAATCACCTTCACAAAAATCACCTTCACAAAAACTTTCCACACATAAACTATCCTCCAAGGAACATTCCCCCAAAATACATCCGCGACTCTGAAATCAACGACATTTGGAGAGATAACATAGACGACGTCTACATCGTCCAGGGAAAGAGAAAGAAGGTCAAGAAAATTGATCACCTTACCCGGTCGAGGCTCCCATACCAAAACCCAAATCCTAAAACAAGTAATCCATCAGTAATCGACAACCAAATTGTCCTAGACACTGACAAACAACCCAAGGTTCCTAAGAATTAAATTCTCAAGCAACTTCAGAAGGCCAAAGCCGAAATATCCATCTGGCAGCTAATCACCATATCCTTTGAACACCGACAGGCTTTTCTTCAAGTCTTGGTAAAATTGAAAGTGCCTTCCACCTCCTCGCCCGAAGAAGTGGTAGCCCACATGACTAGGGATGTCCCTAATCTAAATAACCCAGTTATCTTCTCCGACGAGGATATCCCTCCCTTTGGAGCCAATCACAACCTGGCCCTGTACATCACCATGCGATGCCTGAAGAAGAACGTGCCCATGGTCTTGGTGGATGAAAGATCTACAGTAAGCTTCATTCCTCTTAAAATTGCTCGCAATCTAGGGATTAATGAAGTTGATCTTGTCCTAACCGACCAAGGAGTCTGCGGCTACGACGGTACTCACCACAAAGTTGCTGGTCTAGCCACCTTAACCGTCACAACCGGGCCACTAGAAAGGCAATCAACTTTCAAGTGGTCGACATCAAATCATCCTTCAATATGCTCCTGGGACTTCCATGTATCTATGCCACAAAAGCCGTCACATCTACCCTTCACCAGAAAATTAGAGTCCCCTTCAACGGAAAAAAGATCACTATTCCTGCATCCCCTATCTGTGCTGTCATGGAATAACGGATAGCCTCTCACTTAACTAAGGATATCGACAATGAGATATGGTGTAATACATCAGATTTATGGTCTTTGTCTACTCGGCCGAATAGGGGGTACTCGACCGAGTAGCTGGTGTGGGTGTTGTGTCAGGCTGTTGGTTGTTGTGCACTCGAGCGAGTAAGTGTATACTCGGTCAAGTGTGGCCTAGTCGAATGACGATCGTGTGTAACCCACTCATTCGAGTGTGTCTTACTCGGTCGAGTGTCTCGTACTCGACCGAGTGTCCAGTTCGTTCGATTTTTTCTGCGGTTTGATTAAGATAGATCAAGATTCTTATATTATCTTGTTTTAACTTAAAACATTTCATAATCAGTTTCTAATCACTTTTCAAAAAAAAAAAAAAAAAAAAAAATACAAGAACGACGTTTTGGGTGATTTGGGGGTTTTGGGGGATTAGCTTTGATGTTCAGTTACTTGATTGATTGCTATAATTCTACGAGGAGATTTGTAGAGGAAGCCTTCTAGACCGTTTTACTGTGTTGCATGGATTCCCTTTCAGGTAGGGCTTTTCCCTACTCAGTTGGTTCTATATCAGTATGCATATGATGTGACGGTCTTTATGGTTATTGTATGATTGAGTCATGATGGTGATATTATATTGTTACTTTGAGCCATTTTGAGAGATGGTCTCACGTCCATTGTTCGCCTCTTGTGTTTCTCGATGTAAGGGAGATGTGAACATTAATGGACTTGGGTTCGCTCGTTGCGATGAGGGGGGCTTAGGTGGTACGGCTGCAGTCCCCACTGGCGTCGTGGATTACCTATTGCGATGGGTAATCTGGCAGGGCTACACACCTTGGTCCGTAGTCGGTTACTGGTTACTATAGAGTTTTGAGATGGTTGTTGCAGTTCACTATGGATGTTTATGCTTGATTTTTATATCGTCTTGTTATAAAGTTGACTGACCCCGTTTATGTTTTCAAAATTGTGATGATCCATTCAGGGATGGTGAGCAGTTAGTTTAGCAGGTGATGATGGATGTTTATATAGTTGTGGGGTTTGGCAGGGCTGAGTCGTCACCAGTTTGTAGTCTAGCATCCGCCGGATACTATCTTTATATTTATCACCTTTTTGGATTGAGTTGTATTATACCTTTGAGACTTGTAATCAGATAAATAAAGTTATTTCTTTTATTATGTTTCATTATGGTTTCTATGATGTGCACTACCTCAGGAAACCGAGATGGTAGCACCCTTACACATTGGGGTAGTCCTTGGTAGGTACCTTGGTGCATGGGGGGTGTTACAAAGTGGTATCATAGCGACGATTTTGGAACCTGAAACCAATGAACCAAAATTAACATAGGGTGTCTAAATAAAATGAACCCAGGTAGGAGATGTTTAAAGCTGCCGCAAAGGCTTGGGAGACGTCCTAAGGCCGCATTTTGCCTTTACAACTTTGAATCGGTCACTACGGGGTGTCAAGGGTCGTTGTATACTTATATGTTTCATACGTATGTTGAATGCTATATGTGTGAGTTGAATGGAAGTTATGTGGAGTATGTTGTTATGTGTTGAGGTGTTGAGTATGGCTGGACAAATAGGTGAGAATTGAGTTAGTAATATGTATAGGGTATGTGTACGGTTTATGACTTGTTTAAGTATGGGGGTAGTTCGAAATTGGCATGACTCGACCGAGTATGGGATACTTGACCGAGCCTCTGGCACTCAACCGAGTGGATAATTTGAGTTTTTGGGGTAGAAGTGCTGGAAGTTTTTTACGCGACCGAATGGGCGAGACACTCGATCGAGTGTGGTGTACTCGACCGAGTTCATAGTGTACTAGACCGAGTATGTTTTCTGGTGTTTTCTGGTCAACTTCTGGACTGGTTGCAATCGACCGAGTACGTATGGGACTCGATCGAGTGGCTTGTACTCGACCGAGTGTCCCTTGACACTCGACCGAGTAGTCTTTTCTGTGGATTACAAGCCACTCGGTCGAGTCCCTTAGGCTATGTGCTTACGACTGTTTTCCTTATATAGTTTAAAGATGCCTCCGAAAAGATCTGTTGCGTACATGAGGGCTACCGAGATGAGCATTGAGGATATTGCTCACATGATAGAGCATCAAGAGGCTCTTAAGAGTGTAGGGAAGGCTAAAGAGGTGGTTAAGGATGCTATAAAGATGAGCACCGCCATATCTCGCTTCAACCTTACGACCTATGAAGGCACAGGGGCGCCGAATTTGCTCAAAAATTGGCATAGGGAGATGGAGAGTGTTCTGGAAGTGGTGAATTATCCGAAAGAGATGAAGGTAAAGCAAGCTGCGTTCTACTTGAGGGATGAGGCTGGAGTATGGTGTAATTGGAAGAGGGAAGCTGCGAAGGAGTACTGCAAAGGCTTGGGGGAACCTGCTATCCCTTGGGCTGAGTTCAAGAAGGTGATGAGGCACCAGTTTGTTTCGGAGCACGTTCGGAACAAGTTGAGGGTGGAGTTTGATTCCTTATGCATGACTGAGGGCAAGACCGTGGCGGAGTATTACCGCAAGTTTAATGAGCTAGCACGTTATGTAGACGACTTGAAGCTGAATTAGTTGAGCCTAGCTCTCCGTTTTGAGAAGGGGCTATTTGTGAAGATCTTGGAGAGGCTGATAGCTTTATTATTTATAAGCCTCGCAAGTGTACGATTTCTCGTTGTGTCTTGAAAGGGTCGAACCCAAAGGACGGAATTGGCACTAGGATTGGTCGGTTATAATCTAGTTTAACTCAAACAAGAAATGGGGGGTTTGGGTAAATCAAACAACTACAAACAAGACTAAAAACAAGTAAAGACAATCAACTTCTAAACACGGATAAGAATGATAATTAAGGGAACTAGGATGTTCGGGTTCACCAAAGTAGCTAGAGACGGAAAATACGCATAGACTAATAATTATCTAGAGCGAAACAAGAGCAAAACTCAACCTCTCGATGTGAGTCCTACACTAGGTCAAGAAATAATCAACTTACTCATTCAATTAAACTCAACCCACAATTTGTTAAGCATATCCTAATTACTAGCCAAGTTACTCACTCAACAAGTAGATAGATTAGAGAAATTGACTCAACTTACTCATTCAAGCAATTCTTTAAACACCTTATGTGCAAAACAAATAGACAAATGTAAACAACTCAAGAAGGATACCAAAAGATTGCAACTTTGATTGAAATAAAGAAGGATTCTTCAATTCATCCAATTACAACCCACTAACATAAGCGTAAACCAAAGGTAAACTAATTTCTGGACTAAATTGCTAAGTAATTAGTGCTTGAATTAAGGAAAGATTAAGGGAGTAATTAAGTAAACTTGCATGAAAATAGAGTAAACGTCTAGATCTAGGGTTGTGTGTAATTACAATTAAGGAGGAGGGTATTTATAGTTTCCTCACAAATAGGCCAAAATTAGAGAAGACTTGAAAATGCGGTTCTGTGGTCCCAGCCGACTGCCGGTCACCCTACCGGCTGGGAGTTCGTTATCTCCCAAAACAGGCTTCTTTGATCACCAGGTAGCTGCAGCCGGTGGGCAGGCTGTCTGTAATACTCCATATTTTTAAGCTTGGTCAATGGTTAGTCAATGGTATTTTGATAAACGTATTTTATAACGTAAATTTATGTTATAAACTATATTTCTTTCATACTTCTTTAGTTTTATATTTTACTCGTGAGACGGAATAATATAATAATAGTAATTATATTAATAATAGTAATACTACTAGTATGACATAATAATAATATGTAATAAAATAGTATTGTAATAACCCTAATCACAATAGGAATATATGTAATAATATAATATAATAATATTTGGTAAGTTTTTCTAGTTCTTTTCTAATTGCTACCACACTACTATATATATCATGCTAGCCTATTCATAAATCACTTATTCACTTTTACAATATCACATAAAAGAGAGAGATGGAGATTTGGAAGAAGGAAAACGGAATTGGACAATCAATTTGAGGATTTTGCATCTACTTCTACTGGATTGGATCTTTTATTTTGTAAGTTCATTATAATCTTTCAAAGATTTAGGCTTTAATATTTTTAAGAATGTTTTAAGTTTTAGTTCATCACCTAATGATGTCTATATCAAATATAATCATCTATAAGTAAATTTGTAATGATTTTATTAAAGAATAAAGTTACAGCAATTCTGTAAATCTGTAAGTTGTCTTAAACGAATTATCAAACCGTTTTAATGTTGTTATCTTCAAAAATGTAAGGAATTGACTTAGGTGATTTTCAATTCTAGTTTATGCCTGTAAAATTTCGTATCATTTAGCCTTGTAGATTTTTCAGAATAAATTCGTTATGAACATGTCGACTGAGAATCCGCGAATACACTACTAGTCTAAAGTTTATTTCGTAAACCTAGTTTATAAATTTAAACTTAGTTTGGTATTTTTTATACATTAACTTTGTAGAGTCTAGATGATTCTAGGCTTTGGAATTTCTCAAAAATCATATGTTAAACTTATTTTATGAACTGATACTTTTTATGCGACGAAATTCCTCAGTATTTATAAATATTTCCAGAAAACCTTGATAACTCCTGAATTTGAGGAAAGTCTATTTCACAAGAACAGTAGATATGCGTCTTAGGGTTTCAACCCCACTGGTCTTGCATCGTTTGGATTTTTATTGAATTAATTATGAATTTTATAGTGTGACTGAACTATGTTGTAAAACGACAGGATTAGAGATTTAGCTTTAAAGTTGTCAAAAGGATTAGGAGGTAATGGGCATAGGATAAGTGTATGATTAGTTGGTTGGCTATGTAGTAATTGTACATAATTATGCTATGTAGGGTATGGATTTGTAAGGGATCGATTTGATTGCTTGTGTGACTCGAAGATTTGCTATCAGGTAGGATAACTACTCAACTCGTATTATTATTTATGACTGGTGTATTTTATTAAGTAATGTGAAGGATGGATTATTGATTTATTGGATGAGTTTCATTATTATGGTTGGATGGCTCAGCTTCGTGTCTTAGATGAATTGGTTGAGTAATTATTATTTAGTGTTGTGGCATATCTTTTGTATTGGGTACCTCAGACTCGTTATGGGATGATTAATTACTGTAGGCATAGCATTTGTATTGGATACCTCAAACTTTGTTTGGGATGATGGATACCTCAACTTTGTTGGGATGATGGATACCTCAATATTGTATTGGGATGATGGATACCCCGGGCCAGGGATTGGCGGGATGAACGGGTGTTTCGAGTTGCATTGGCATTTGCATTGGCATTTGCATTTGCATATCATATCATATTGTGCATTTTCATTTATTTCGTCTTATACTTGTTGTTAGTTATTCTACTCAACCTCGTGGTTGACAGTGTATTCGTGAACACCGGTGATGAACCAATTATTGGGGAGCAGATTGATGACAGGTCTTGGGATAGCTGACTTGGGAGCTCATGGGGATGCGTGAGGTTGAATGGCTGAGTCTAGCTAGTTGTCTAGCTCACTTAGTCCAGATGAACTTTATTTATTTTATATACTTTATTTAATTTCCGCTGCGAGAGAATTGTAACTTATTACTTCAGTTTGAGTTGGTTACGTTGTAATAAGGTTTTTAAGTAAAGTTTAAATTTAATGTACTTTGGATTGCTATACTTTGTTATACACTACCTCAGGAAACTGAGATAGTAACTCTCCTATTTACTTGGGAGGCCTAGCTAAAGGCTCCTAAATAAATGGGGGTGTTACACTGTCGGTGCTCCCGCCGGCTGTGAACACTCCAAAAAGCTTCAAAACTTGACCTCAAAAATTATTCTAAGCCATAGAATCTGTCCCAGCCGGTCGGCTGGCTGCCGGTGCACCGGCTGGGATATCCTCTTCTTCAAACTTGACTTCAAAACTTCAAGAAACAGGTGGTCCTAGGCGGCTGGCAGGCTGCCGATCAGGGGACCGGCTGAGAGCACTCCAAAATGCTCCTTGGTCTCCACCTCGAAAATAATCTAAGTATGGGAACGGATTCCCAGTCGGCTGGCAGGCTGTCGGTTAGGGGACCGGCTGGGGACCTCTTCTAGTTTGTTTTCTTCTCCTTTCTCATGCTCTCTTCCAATTCACCTCCTTTTGCTCCCGTTTCTTTAATTCCGTCTCAAATCCTACAAAATGAGACATAGGCTCATAGGATGCAGAATGCGGGCACAAAATGAAAATAAAGAGGCTAAAACTGACTCAAGTAGCGTCAAAATGCATGGTAAAGAAAGGGAGATATCGTGCCAAAATAACCAAATATCAAACCTCTCCACACTAAAGTCTTACTCGTCCCCGAGTAAGCAAGTAAGCGACATTAAGACCCTTATTCATACAACTAGTAACTAAGCTAATAACATCCGATGAAAGGCAATTAACGGGACTTCTCCGTCCCTTCAACTCACAACGAAGCACTCATGAGGTAAAGTGCCTCCTTGCAAGGCAAGTGGGGTCTTTCCAAAATGGTGATGCATCCAACATGAAAGCACATAAGCAAGTAATAGAATTCATCTAACAAAAATGGTCCACTTTCCTCATCTAAGTAGCCGAGTTCGCATCTCAAAAACATGGTCTTGGTCGGGAAATACCGTCTCAGATTCCAACGCGGGTGCCAAATCCCTAACAATGGTTCAAGCAACCTTACGGTGACCACTAAAGCTCAAGAAACCAATTCAAGAGCGGGCAAAAAGGGAAAACAGAGCTAGTTCTCCAAGATTTGCAAGACCATCACAAGATTCAACCTATGACCCATGACTAAGAGGACCTGGGCCAACGACATCCTCACGTTTTCCACTTATTACACATTTGAAGAACAAGTGTTTTTGTATAAAAAGTAACCAAACACTCTCCTACTACGACTCGAGAGACGTGTCCGCAATCTAATGTATAAAACAGTTCTATGACTAAATGAGTTGCAAAAACAGGAAAATGCACATAATAAGAAACACGGGTTATAACGAGGCTAGGTAGAAGGACAAAACGGGGTCGGTGCAAGCACCATTATGGAAATGTGGAGTTCATATCAAGAATGGTCAAAACTCCGATCGTCCTACCCTTTATTCAACAATTGAGACACGTCTATGCCCTAACAAAGAAATGGTAACCCAACTTTGCAAACATTGCACAAACTCGACTCAAATTGGAAAAAATATCAACCATTACAAACCATTTCAACTTGGTCTTTGTTACAATAATTGAGCAACGTCTACGCCCTAACAAAGAATTTGTATCCAAATTCAAGCAAAAATTGTGTAAACCCGACTCCTTTGGAAAAACATCATAGGACCTTTTATTTTAGCAACGACTTTTTCTACCCATTTGAATGATGAATAGGGGTGTTGCTTGCTCTTTTCTTTTCTTTTTCTTTTTTTTGGTTTTTTTTTGTTTTTAAAAAAAAAACAAATATATACAACACAATTAACCTTTTTTTGGGTATTTTTCAAAACCTTTTTCATTTTTCTCTTTTGTTTTCCATTTATTTTACAACACCTCTTATTTAAATACAAATGGCAAATAAAAACCAAAATTCTGACTCGAGTGAATGCATATGTCATTCACTAACTAGGACCCAAAAAATATCCTTTCACACAACTACAAACATGACTCATTCTTGATCAAGGAATGCCATTTATTGAATGTAGCTTATAATGTGGGTTTGCTAAATGAAATAGGCTAAGGCTCAAAAGGGGTGAATCAAAAAGGGAACCAATGCAAAGGGACGAAACAAGGCTTATTAGGCTATGTGAGGCTAAATTATATGAAAACATGTTTGTTTCATAAAATGTGCACAAAAATAGAGCAACTCATGGTCTAAGGACTGAATGACACACTTATACATTTAGACATAACATGTCCCGCGAGGAGACCTACTCAAATTCCTAATGAGGGTCAGGTATGAATGTACCGATCCTAGGAGGCTCTAATCCTCACATTTGAGTAGTTAGGTTGAGTCCTAGGCCAAACCTACGGTCTTTGGTCTAACAAGGTGGCCTAGACTTATCGAATCAGCTCATCTCCCCCGACTAACAAAGAGGTCAAGGTGCAAGCCACGGGAAGGGGGAAGGCACAATTAGAAAGTTTCATCATGGGGGTATCATGCTCCCTCCCTGGACCGCTTTTGATCAAAACATTTTTATACAAAATCAATGCAACATAAGGAAACACAACAAATATATACATGTGACAATTCATGCGGGAATTTAAACAAACATGAATGGAAACATGCAACAATTTTGGCTATCCTAGCAGCACATTAACCATCAACAATCCATAATTTCACCAAGGGAACATACAAGGCACAACATACCATCCTCCTCCATATTATATAACGATATAAAAAGAGAAAGAACGGAAAAGGAGAAAGAGATAGGAACATCTATACCAAGCTGTCTTCTAATCTCCTTTTGCCTCGAAAACTCAATGTACCTATTCCATTTTGTTAGCCAAACACGAATATATATACTATGCAAGTAAATAAATAACATTTTTTTGATATTTTTGGAAATTTTTAATTTGTAGGCATTTTTCAAATTTTTATGCAATTTACAAACGAAAATGAACAAATATATACAAATATACACAAAGTGGATATTTTCCTCCCCATACTTGAAATTTACATTGTCCTCAATGGAACAAAGCAAAAGGAGGAAATGAGAAATAGGAAAAACATATTTTTGGATTTTTAAGCATTTTTCGAAATGAATTAACATATTTTTGTATTTTTGAAATATTTTGAAATAAAAACATGTTTTTGGATTTTTAAATATGATAATTCCCTCCCCACACTTATTTATTTACATGATTTCATTTGGAAATAGATATGTGGAGGAAATTCGAAAATTAAATGACTTGTTTTTGTTGTTTTTGTAATTTTTCAAGTTTTTTAAATTTTTGAATGAAAAATGCAATGCATGATTCTATTCTCCATGCTAAATTTAAAAACAATGCAAGTCTATCCTAAATGAATGCATTTTCTGTATGAAAGCATATATTACATGGAATTAAATCTCTAGATGCAAAACTAAATGAATGCAACTACATGACATATGATACAATCTACGTAAATGCAATTATTCTAAGCTAGTATGCGCAAATAAAAGAGTTTGGATGCAAGGGATCCATACTTGTTTTGGATTGCAAGGAAGCGGGAACGGGCCACACCAAGGCCTCCTAAGGATCCAACCACCCCGAGACGCGAGTACAACCGCTCACTATATCGTCGGTAGTCATGGGGGTGGCCTCGACATCTCCAGTCTCATCTTCATGGTGACTGGACTCCACATGTTCACCCCTCATTCCACCACTTCCACTCCCGCTACCAAAGAACGGGATGATGTTGTCAAACCACTGCGCATTTTCCGCCACCTGCTGCTTATCTTCATGCACGGGTTGCTGAGGAAAGATGGGGAAGGAGTAATAATTGTCTTGCAAGTTGAGGTCGCCATAGACTCTCCCCCCATTATGGCTCTGGTAGCCTCCGTCGGGCTAAAGGAAATAGGAAGGATGCGGGTCATTAGCCTCCCGGTAACCCCGCCTACAAATGTCAAACCATAGACCGGGTATTGGCCTATGGCTTGATCAACGTAGATCCGATCAAGTTTCCTCCCTAACACCTCTCGCTCATTAGCCGCCACTTGGGAGGCCAAAGTCATATACTCCATGAACTTAATCAAAGAGGGGTCAAGGGGAGCATATTGTGGTGGTTGACTAGATGATCCCTCACCTTGTTGATATTGGGACCAAGGTTAAAATTGAGTGGGGTGAGGAGGAGGACAAAAAGGGGATGGTTCTTGGAATTGGAAGGAGTTCAGAGTCGGTCCTTGGTGATCCCTCCCATAGGTTCTCACGGGTGAAGGAGGGGGTTGGTTGGTGTCTTGCTCAACGGGGAGGAGGTAATGCTCTTGATCGGGACGAACTCTCATCCTATCGGCATTTGGAAGAGGGATAGAATATTTCCCTCCGATTTGACAATAATCAAGCCCATCTTCGGGGCGCTTCTTAATCCAATCAAGCTTGCTAGAAAGGTAATCCTTTGTCAAATAGGATTCGCCCGGCACAAACCTCGACCTTGAATCATTGAAGTCACGAACCACTTCCTTTGCAATTTGGGTTATCAAATCCCCAACATAAATCCCAATATTATTGAATGGATTATTTGAAAGATTTTGAAGGTGAAGGGCTAGGTTATGGACAATTTTAATGACATACATGGAGGGTTTTTGAATAAAAAATGAGCCCAAAATCTCAAACTCATCGGTTCGGAAATTGTGACACTCGTCCCTCCCAAAAATGGTCCACCCTAAGAACCGATGCCAAATGTGAATGGGGGCATTGTGGCACGCGGTAGCCAGTCTTTTCACGCCCTTCCTATCCTCTAACCCCGAAATGAAGGTCCAAACCCTCCCATGATCAAATTCCTCCGGGAGCTTTTAAGTCTTGTGATTCTTTAACCCAAAAACACGACAAAACCTCTCCAAAGGGAGATTGTAGGTAGTGTTGAGGAGGCGAAATGTGATGTCCTTCACCATCCCGGTGTTCCGATGTTTCTCAACTTGAAGGGTGCTAAAGAATTCCCATGTTATCCTCGGGTAAGTTTTCCGGTGGAGGTCATACATAGCCCCCATCCCTAAGCCTTTAAACAATTCATGGGTAGCTTTGTCTAAACCAAGGGCTCTCATGGAATGCCTACAAATGAAACGGGAATGAGGGAGAGGACGGCGCTTAAAGAATTGAAACTTACCACAGTGGAGTTTGTCAACCCACGCAATCTCGAGAAAGTCCTCGTCGGAGCCAACCCCGGAGCTCACCTCCACTAGCCTCACCTCTAGTTCCTCTTAGAATGCTTGCCTAGTTCGTTTTGGAGGCATTTGTTTGTGATTGGGTGGTTTAGGATGAAGGAGGAAGGCTTGAGGATTATTGTTGATGGTGGGGTTGAAGGATTTTGGAGGGATTGATGAAGGTTGAGGGAGTTTGTGTTTTGAGAGAGAAACAAATTGAGAAAAATGAATGTGAAATTGAGGTTCACGACCTAATTTTATGCGCATCAGGGGATCTCAGCCGGTCAGCCGGCTGCGGCTTCTTCTATTTGTCGAAAAACATTTCAGTTCTGGAGTGCTCATAGCTGGTTCATGGACCGGCAGCAGGGTGACCGGTTGCGAGCACAGTCTTGTCTTCAAATACAGTGGGGATAAGTACTTTTTATATGCATTTTTATCCCCTAATTTAGCTATATTTTACTAATCATTTTATCACTTTGTTTAGTATTTTAAGCTAATATCCTGTTCTAGTTGCTTTGTCTTACTTTTAACGTGTTTTGTAGGAAATCGAGCTTTTAGTAGCTAATTCCCGACGAATA
>VHZZ01002700.1:55366-68048 GCA_009801015.1 Silene noctiflora | reverse complement strand
AGCAGCTATGATATTGATGGTGTAGCTGCTGGTTCTTGGGAGAGAAGAATGATGGTTAATGAGAAGTGACGAGAAATGGTGATGAAGATGGTTGTATGATGGTGGCTGAAGATGACGGTTGTGCTGGTTGGGACAATGGCGTATTGTGTACATGTAGAGTAGCACAAAATCGAGTCAAATATAAGATAGAAGCATAGGTTAAATGACACTAAATTATTACTTATCAGAAGCCTACATCTTCCCTAATTTCTAAATTAAACAGCGGAAATCTTTCTTGCTGGGAAGGTAAAGCCCGAGGAGAGGACGCAGTAGGTACTGCGCATCTTGGAAAGGTCGCAGTTCCTGTTGCGCCTCTTCCTGGGCTGATTTTCACCAATAGAGGCCCTCGCCTCTCATATTCTGCACGTGAGTGTCCGCTCCTTCTCTTTTCTCTCTTTGCATCTTAAGACCACCTACTATTGTTTTGACGCCTACGTGCTTGATCTACTCGACCATATAAGCCTAGATCATTCTAGGTCCCAGTCTCGTTTGCATGACCGACCAATTTGACCACTACACATAATTAATCTAACCACTTTTGTTACTAAAAATCTTTTTTCAAGGACACTTTCAATCTACATCGAGTCGAGCAATCACTAAACGACAATTTAGTTAATCTCGCTTTATAAACATGTAAGTCTGAGGTCCCAACTTGTATTTTATTTTCTGTATTTACAATTATGTAAGGATTTATGTCATAAACACACACAAAGTCCTTTCTAAACCGTTTTTTACGAAACATCATGGAAAGACTGTCGAGAAGAATCGCATCAGCAGATGCGCCTTCTGGAATAGTCACCGCATCTGCTGCGCCTCTTCCAGATGTGCCTTGTATGCTGCTGCTCTTCTTCTTTTTCCTCGAGTACTAGTTAGTTCGTCCTTTCTTCTTTATTTCATTTTCTTTCTTGCTTTTGTAAATTTCCAGTTTTTTAATTCAGTTTATCAAATCCTTTTCGACTTAAATCTCTTATAATCCAATATTTGCGGGTTTTCGCCACTTATTCAAACCCGGATTTCAATGGATCGATTTTTCCCATATCAAATCATTAAAATTCGACTTTTGTATATATTTTTCACCTTGTGACGATCTCTCATGTATATAATCTGTATAAACCACTTCAATTTCGAGTTTAATATCAATAAATACATCTAAAATCAACCAACAAACAATAACAACCCGCGGGCCTGACTTTCACAGTCAGATCCCAACTCAAGAACAGTGGCATAAGGTGATGCGCCTCTTCCAAAGGACGCACCATATGCTGCGCCTGTTCTGGGTTGGCCTCTGCCTCTGAACTCTTCTCGATTTGACGTAGTCTTTATAATTAGACTTATAATTGACTATTATCTATATTATCATTTCGTATTTCGATATTTAATCTTTCTTCTTTTTTTTTTCTTTTCTTTTTTAATTCTCTCTTGAGCGTATTTATGACGTAAATTCCTGAAATTCCTTTTATAATTTTATTTCTTTGTATTTATTTATTTATTTTTGCTTGTATGATTTATTTACGTGGCGATTCACATGTAATGAATTAATTTCCTTATTTCAACCCAATTGTTTGCTAAATTATGTGTCAACCGACTTAGTCTAAATTCACATGCTAGGATTAAAATGTGGATGTTGCATTGCATGCATATAATCAACAACATATTGAGTATAGATGATTTCCCTGATCATTAGTAGAGGCCGCTATCGAGGCAGGCGGGATTAGGTGTTCAAATAAAGAACTTCCTGCAACGTACCCTCACCCCTTACTCAGATATCTGTGAGCATCAGTGTTCATTGGCATCGTGAGAGTCATTCTAGACATAGAATGCTAAAGGCGACGAGTTTCTTAGTGTTCATGTCACTACTTTGTGTCTTGACATGGCATGAGTTATTCGAACAATTCCAACTTACCACAAAAATTGGCAGCGACTCCACAAATGCAGGCTTGCTCAAACCTTTCACCGGTTTCAATGCCTTTTAAATCGGTAAAAGCCAATGACGTGCTTTAGTTCACCAAGGTTCCTTGGGAGAAGTTCCGCTGCCTCAAATTCCTAACGTGCGGGTGCGCGCGTCGCGGGTGGCCTGGTCAACAGTTTGGTGATTCCGTTGGGAATGATACACTTAGACTTGGTCTAGTGTTACCCAGGGTGAAACTTGAACAAGGTTAGGGATATTTATATAAGACAGATGTTGATTTTAATTAATCGACCTTCTTAGGTCGATTCATCTAGCCTTCATAGGCTTCTAACCAAACCAATTCAACCAATCGTCCCGTCTCGATGGTACAAACTCCTATTTGTTCTTAGTAGATGGATAGCGATTGACGTCAACCACACCGCGATGCTTACTCATGCTCGTATCAAGAGCTTTCACTACTCGAGCGAATGGAACTAGGAACCTGCCTTACTCTTGTTTGGCACGGACCTCTCCATAGACCAGGGTTTGATAGCTTGGTGTGGAAACCCACCCTTCTAAGCCAAACCTATTTTAAAAGCACTCAGCATACCGTTGTAATGCTTGTTTATATGCTTGTACCTTGTATGTTATAACTTTTTGTAAAACGAAACCATGTCAAGATTTTCAAAACCTTTTTTTTTGTAAATCTAAAGTAAATTAAGTCGAAACTCTCTCGGATTGAACAATCCATTTCTTTATTTTAGGTCTTTAGATCAAAATCCTAGGCGTCACGCCATCATTTTGAAAACTCGAGTCAGTACATCTACGATCACACACAATGATTGGTAGGCATCACATGTCAAAAATCACCTTTTAAGACCGTTTTGTGCACGACACACACGACACATAAATCTGCGTTAATCCTTTTCGAGTCGTCTTCCATGTATGAGTCTTTGTTTTCTTTGGGTAAGTGTGCAGCATGGTCGATTATGTTTTGATTCACCGTCGATTTTTGTCTCAGTCCAAGATGGCCGGAACTAAGGAAGGACAAGGAAGTTTCAATGGTAATCCTCCCAATGGTAATGGTATGGATAAAGTCTTGGCTGAACTTCTTCGTCTCCAAACTAGCCAGGACACAGCCTACATCCGACTACAAATAATCGGAGATCTCGTCGTTGCGGGAGAAGCTAGATTGCCTCCTACAGATGAGGACATTCATATTCCTCATATTCCCTTTGCGACAACCTGAACCTAAAGCCACCCCAAAGGCTAGTCCTCCACCTGTGCCCATCGAAGCTGGAAAGCGTCTTCGCTATCTAGAAGAGAAACTTATGTACCTCAAAAGGGACAACATCTATAGATAAAACAGTCGGAAGTATGAGACCGTGAATACTTAACTGCCTACTAATTTCAACATGACTGACATTCTAAAGGTGAAGGGGCATGAAAACCCTTTAAATCATATTCGTGCTTTCAAAGACCATATGTCTATCAAAGGTATCAAACCTGAGATGTTCCTAAGGATCTTTCCTTCATGTCTCGATACAATCCCTAAGAAATGGTTTTACTCTCTAGAACCGATGAAGATTGAAACCTGGGATGATGTTGAAATTGAATTTATCATGCAATACGTAGATAACGCTGAAATCTAGGTCAATATGCGCACTCTAGAGGTATTAACTCAAAATGAGAAGGAAGGTTTCACCGACTTCCTAAGTAGATGGAGGAAGACTAGCACCCAGCTTGTAGAGCGTCCAGATGAGGTCACTCTTGTGGAGAAATTCATGGATAACTTAAAGCCTATCTATGTGAATTATTTGAGGTATTGAAATATCAAGTCATTCAAGGACTTGACTGTCCTAGGTACGAGAATTGAAGACGATATTCGCAAAGGACTCCTGTCCAAGATTGTGGGACGCGGATATCAAGGCTCATCATCAACCGGAAATCATTCTTACGGTTCCACTAGTAAAAGCGATGAGGCTAATCTCGTAGAATCCTCTAAAAGAAACAGTACTCCTAGGAAATTCACTGACATTGGTGACACCTAATCCAATGCATTAAAGAGGTTAATAAAGCAAGGTAGGTTATAACCTATTGGACCTATACCTGACCCAGAGAAGAAATATAAGTTCTGAGATGGTAATGCCTATTGCGAATACCATAGGGGTAAGGGGCACGACACAGAGAATTTCTATAAATTGAAACACACCATCCAAAATATGATTGAAGATGGCCGACTACCTATTCCTCCTGCAAGTAAACCTAAAAACACTTAATCCTCTTGGAATTTTAGTGATTACAAACGAGGAATCCACCTTGGATTGTTCGTATCTCATTACTCCAGTCAATGATGAAATCAATGCAATAGAGCATGAGGGGACATATTCTACCTTCGCACCTACCATTTCTGACTTTGTTGCATGGGCCAGAAGTATGAGTAGACAAGTTATCAAAATAGATGATGTGGTCTCTCAACTACGAGGGTCCAACGCCGCCATCCAATAAGAAAGAGTCACGCAAATGGCAAATGATCTATCCAATGAGTCCAAAATGCAAGAGGTTATCGTGGTGGTTGATAATTTAGTCCAACAAATTATCAAATTAGAAGCCGAAATCACGCAACTAAAGGAGCTCAATACTATTAATGGAGTATGGGCAAACAATGATAGAGATGACTATCTCATAGAACATCCTTTGGTCAATCTTTATAGGACCTCGGCATCGATCATCTCACTCGATCAGGTCGTCCATAGCAAAATGTCGCCCCGGGGCAAATAAGTAACCCAACTTCTACTGGAAATGCTATACCACAGACGGCCACAAATGAGGAGTTAGCTATTGATTTGTTGATGAAGCAACTACAAAGAACTAAGGTTAATCTTTCAGTTTGGCAATTAATATCCAGTTCATTTCCACAACGCCAAGCTTTGGCCAAGCTCAACATATCACCCACCTCTACTCCACATGACATGGTTAACCTAGTCCTCCGGGACTCAACCAAGTTAAGTAACCAAGTTACTTTCTCAGACGAAGACTTACTACCATTTGGTATCCCCCATAACTTAGCCTTATATATCACTGTCACATGCCTAAAAAAGAACGTACCCATGACATTGGTAGATGACGGTTCCACAGTCAATGTCATAGAACTTAAGGCATACAAATTGGGCATGAAAGAGTCAGACTGGACTCCGACTAATCAGGGTGTTCGAGCATATGATGGAACACGTCGTAAAGTAGTAGGCCTTGTTGACATTTCCGTGGCCGCTGGGCCAATCGAGAGGAAGGTGAATTTTCAAATAGTGGACATCGAAGCCTTATTCAATATGCTTCTGGGAAGGCCATGGATACACGCTTCTAAAGCTGTAACATCCACACTTCACCAGAAAATCAAGATTGCCTTGGATGGCCAAGTGGTGACGATAACTTCGTCACCAATCAAAGTAGTAATCGAGAAAATTTCCAACAATTAAATCACTTCAGATCCAGAACATGAGTAAAGCGGATTTCGAATAGTCAACCTCATAGAGAGTGAACTTGCTCCACTTTACTTCAATCCAAACTGCAATCTTGTGGTCAACCACATACTCAAGTCCCAGGGATACTTCCTAGGAATGCCATTAAACCCTATCAGAAAAGCACCTTCCCACCACTTAAGGAAAGTCTTTCTCAGAAGATCCCTCTTGGGTTAGGTTATAAGCCGACGAAAGAAGAAGTCTTCAAGATGTTAGCTCAAGCTAACAATCGGAAGCATAAGGGTATCCAGATGCGACCGTATCACCCTACTCTAAATGGGTATTTTGTTTAAGAAGGAGATCATGAACCCTTCCATGAATTTCTCGAACCATGGATATTCGAAGTCAACAAGCTAGCTGGAATTGAAGTATTCCACGACTGTTACTTCATTCCCCAAGAAACGGTTCCTACTGTCAAAGCTTATCCGACACCTTGTCTCGATAGGCAAGTTCTTAGCCTTCTATTTGGAGAAGATCGATTTGTAAGGGCAACGCAAGACGATCATTACTATGATACTGCGGGATGACCATTTCGACCCTACAACTCTCATTACAGATGTAGATCCTGAAAGTTCTAGACCCCTAACTAGACTCTTCTAATTAGTTACTAAATTACATATTAATTTAGTCTTTATGTGATCTAGTTACATGCATACAAATATAATGGCTTAAAATTAAGTAAAGGATGGTAATTTTCTTACATTGCTTAAAATGGCTATAAGACAACTACAATAGTTGTCTTATGGAACCCAAGACTTCACCCAAATACTACTATTATTAGTAACTAGATGATATTAGTAGTAACCTTGAATAATAATACAAAATATTATTACTCTAATAATATTTGTTGTATATTATTGTTTTTGAGTTTTTGAGATAGTTTTAAGATAAAAAATTGAACTTTTTAAGGAACAAACTAGGTGTCCTCCACAATAGATCTGGCAAAGAAGCAGATAAGATGGAGAAAGTTGATCAAATGGACGAACAACCAAGGGAGATTCTTCAAGCTCACAACTGACGAAGGAGAAATGTTCAAATGAGAGCCAGAAGATGACGAGTTCGAGTTTGAGTCAGAGTCAGAGTCGGAATCTGAGTTCAGTTTAGAGAAGTCACTAGGGAGTCTCCTCCTGTTGTCACTCCCTTCCCATCGTTTCTCCTAGTTTAGCTTCTCTTAGTTTAGTTGCTAGTAGGAATAGTTTGGGGCATGTCCCAACAATTACTTCTCTTCAGCTACTGACCAATGCTCAGATGGCCTCTTTGTTTCAGCTATTTTAAAACTTTAATATGAATAAATCAGATTCTGCTTACTCCTCGTGTTATTTTGATTACAATTCTGTTTATGACAATACTAAGAATGATCCTGAGCCAGACTCAATCGAATTACGTCCCTATATAATCAAAGAAATACTAGAAGAGGGACATGGGGAACCAATTATAAAGGACACTAAACCTATTAATATAGGAACAGACCTAGAATCCAAAGAACTTAGGATAAGGACTACTCTCGACCCAGTCGAAAGGGCTCATATCATCGACCTCCTCCACGAGTTCAAGGATGTTTTCGCTTGGTCTTACAAAGATATGCCAGGGATAGACAGGGATATTTTAGAGCACCAAATTCCAATCAAACCAGGTTTCAAACCAGTAAAACAAAAGCTCCGCAGAAAGAGGACATAGTGGGCTCTTAAGATCAAGGAAGAATTAGATAATCAATTAAAAGCCGGATTTATCAAAGTTTATGAGTATTCTAATTGGGTGGATAATATAGTTCCCGTACCCAAGAAGGATGGGCGAATCCGGGTTTGTGTTGATTTCAGGGATCTGAACAAAGCCAGTCCAAAAGACGACTTTCCATTGCCACACATCGACATATTGGTAGATAATACAAATGATCACGCACTCCTATCTTTCATGAATGGGTAAGCGGGTAACAATCAAATTAAAATGGTTGAAGAAGATATGCATAAAACTGCATTCGTAACTCAGTGGGGCACTTATTACAATACCGTCATGTCATTTGGGATAATCAATGCTGGATCTACGTACCAACGCACCGCCACAACCTTATTACATGACATGATGCACAAGTAAGTAGAGGTGTATGTTGATGATATGATAGTCAAATCTAAAGACAGACAAGTACACATCGCTAATCTTCGCAAGTTCTTCCTTAGGTTGCTCAAATACAACATGACGCTCAATCCTCAGAAATGCATATTCAGGGTAACATCACGTAAACTGCTTGGATATGTAGTCAGTGAATGAGGAATAGAGATCGATCCATCCAAGATCAAGGCTCTAGTCGAAATGTCACAGCCGCAAACAGAGAAGTAAGTACGAGGTTTTCTGGGCAAAGTGCAGTACATAAGCAGTTTCATTTCCAAGCTCACTATGATATCGCCAGTTTAAGAACAAAACTATCTCTAGTTTTCAACAAAGCTTTCCAGAACACAATACAGTTTGTGGTGGCATTCACATAAAATACAGACCTATGCTTCAGGAGATAATGAGTACACCATCTAGCCCATACTGTTAGGTTTTATGTGTATTCTAAGTATTACTTATTAAATCTATCTCATCCTAATTTGTTGTGATCTATCTTTCTAAGATAATTTATATCAAGTGTGCTTGTTAATTTTTAAATTATATAACCATGTTTATCTATTATAAATAAACTAATTACAATTTCATGAATTCCACGGGTTTAAAATAGTAAATATTAAAGATGTAGGAGCTTTGCAAATTAAGAAGAACGATGGAGTTTCCTTTTTCATTCCCCCTTTTCTAATTCTATGTACCCCATTGATTAAAAATATCTGAATTGATATCCAATTGAAGGGCATATATGAGTAACCTTAATAATACTCAGAACCTGTTTTAGCCCAAGTTGAGGAACCAAATTCAATATACCCGAACCTAAATAACATCTGAACCAATACTACTTGAATTAAAATATTCACTTGAGATTTTTCATTGATTTTATATTTATTATTAATTCTATTTTGAAGTATCACATTCAAATTTTAAAATATAATGAATTCTAAATCAATTGGGAACAAGGTGGTTGATTGAATCAATTCATTCAAATATAAGCTTTTAATAAGAGATCCTCTTTCTTAAGAACAAAATTTCTAAAGATCGCCCTTCAATTACTCATCTCGCCCCTAGAATTTCTTATTAAAATTGATTCGTAAATGTAAGATCGTCTCGGTATTTGAAAATGCTATCGTCTTGTTTATAGAAAATTTTATCCTCTCGGTATTTGTAATTCTTATCCTATCGTAATCTGAAAATCCTATTGTCTCGTTTATAGAAAATCATATCCTCTCGGTATCTGAAATTCTTATCCTATCGTAATCGGAAAATCCTATCGTCTCAGTTTGCGTATTTATTTTTCTATTTAATCTCAACAATCGACAACAATATTCATACAATAATTCAAACAGCTGCAATTATCGCAACTTCTCAAAATAAAACATCTGAATCAATAATCTTAATTTACGAAAATGAGTGATAGTCCTTTTTATAATATGTTATTTGAATCGCACGAAGACTCCGGTAATCGTTTTCAAAACGATTGGAATGCCGAACATTATCGGTATAACGATCAACATTATAGTTACGATTATGGTGAGGGAAGTGGGTATGGAGACGGTAATAGCAATACGGGGCATGATTACATGGGTAATTTTGAAGAATAAGCGCAAAACACGCAACGAAATGAGGTATTTTTCGAGTGTAATGGTTTGTTTACGTTTTGTTTATTTCGTAAAGTAGTTCCCGATTTTTGTAGGTCGGACTTATTTAAGTTAAAGACTATGCAATTACATTATTATTTTCATATGATTTGTTCCATAATTTTTCAGCTCGCATTTAATTACGTTGTGTATTACGAAAAATCTCGAATTAAACGAAATGAGCCAAGGAGTTTCACGTGGTATACAAGAAATGGGCCAGGCTAGTTTCGCGTGAAACAGGCGAAATGGACCTGGTAGTTTCGTGCAGTCAACACGAAATTACCACGCTATTTTCGTGTATTTGACACGAAATGGGCCAGGCCATGTCTTCCAGTTTACACGAAATGGGCCAGGTGCTTTCACGTAAATGACATGAAACTGCCCAGTCTGTTTCGTGTACTTCACACGAAATTGGTTTTTTTTAATTGCTTATTGAATAATTAGGAAACTGGTGAAGAACACGGAGACGGTGTAGATTAAAGTGATAATATGTCTTTGAATATGCCTTTAAAACTTTTGAAGAAGCATTTGATCGTTGTGACGAAGTAGCGTACGGGTTAGGCTTTCATTTGGTAAAGGCTAAATATCACATGGAGAAGAGTCCTTCGTATAAACTAGTGAAATGTGAGAGATATGGAGCCTAAGTTAGCAAGGCTAAGGATCCGTGTAATCCTCAAAGAAAATCGATGACGAAAAAAATATATGTCGTTTTGTGCTTAAGATGATTCAAAAAGCGTCGGATTTCTGGGTAGCTAAGCCAAAGTGCGGGGTTCACAATCACAACTTTAGAATGTATCTAGAAGGTCATAGATGTAGAGCGAAACTGACGGAAGAACATAGAGAATTGATTAAGCAGTACCATCAGTCTCATGTTAAACCGGGGATGGTTAGACATGCTTTTACACTAAGGTTCCTGATCAACCTCCTCCGGTCTTGAAACAAATTTATAATGAGAATGTTCGATTGAGTTCTAAGGAACGAGATGGAAGAAACAGTGTGCAACATATGTTGCATTTATCTAACCAAGCGAATTACCTTAGTGATTTCATGAAAGATTCTGAAACAGAAGCACTTACACATGTTTGGTTTGCTCATCCGGAGGGGGTAGAGATGTTTAAAGCCTGGTCATATGTTATTTGTATCGACTCGATATACAATACAAATAAGTATGGTCTTATATTGGTTCAATGTGTAGGCGTGACGCCTGTTGGTAAAAGTTTTCTGATATGCTACGCCTTAATTAAGAGGGAGACCACTGAAGGGTATACTTGGGTTCTGAGAAGGTTAGAATCATTATTGGAACCAAATGTTAGGCCAACAGTCATCGTCATTGATCATGAGCGTGGTCTAATTGCTGCACTCCCTATAGTATTTGCTACCACCCATCATTTTCTGTACCTATTTCATGTGTACATGGCAGTCGAAGCGTATGCGACAAACTTGGAAAAAATGGGAATTTTGGGAAAGCGGTATCACACGGGGCGTGGAAAAAGGTTATAGAAGCTAATACCTTTGATGAATACAACATGGAGTTTGATGAGTTGAAGGAAAAATATTATCGTCACCTTGCACTTATCAATTATCTTATGATGACTTGGTGGCATAACATTCATATGTTTGCCAAATGTTTTACTAATCAAGTGCTTCATTTTGGTAACACGACTACGTCTAGAGCCGAGTCCGCTCATGCACAATTGAAGATGTGGTTAGGATCAGCTGAACTAACTCTTGACAATTTATGGAAATGGGTTAATGTTATGATGCACGGGGAACATATTGAAATTCGTAAAACATTGGAAGATTTCGTAAGCACGACGGTTGATAGTATTATGGGAATATATTTTCAATGTTGAGTGGAAGAGTTTCAGCGACCGTCTTTCAAGCTATGTTAGTGGAATTTAATCGTGAGTCGAAATTGGGTTATTGTTTGGATGATTTTTGTGGTTGCACAATATGGATAACTCATAAGCTATTATGTGCTTATCGGTTACACATAGTTTTCCGTGAAGGTAGAAAAGTCCATCCAGAGGATATACATGTATTTTGGTCACGGTTAGCGTACAAGGATTCCATTCATCGCCGTTCTAGCCATAATGATGTGGTGGAGGAACTTTTCGATAAAGTTCGAGGCTCGCACAATTCGATCCAAAGAGATGTAATTGAGACACTATTCGGTAATATGTTCCCCGAGGACGAGGTCCTTGAGGAACCAGAAATAATAGACAACCGTCGTAGTCGTCCAAGGAAATCCAATACCCGTTACAAATCTGCCTTGGAACATTCGAGACGTAGTTACCCGAGTACGTCAACAAGTAACGATGGAGGTGTGTCCATAAACTTTCAACTTTAATTGTGAATCTTTACACATTATTACGTTGTTTCAATTGTAATTGATTTTTTTATATTGTAGGTAATGGACCTCCCATTGAGCTTAATTATGACAATACAAACGCCGTTGGTGTATTCTTCTACAAGGATTATATTCCAAAGGCGGTCGTTGATGGTTTTTAGATGCTTTTTGTAATACTAAGGTTTTTTGTGCCTTTGGTTACTCGACCGAGTAGGACTTACTCTATCGAGTAAGTTTGTGTAATTCAGAATCAGAGTCTGCCTATCGGGTACTCGATCGAGTACTCAAGGGACTCGATCGAGTAAGGGCCACTCGATTGAGTAGCTTACTTACTCGATCGAGTAAGTCTGTCTTACGGGCTTGTTTAATCGGGTTTTGTCAATAACACGAGATTAGTTTATGATTACGGCCGACGGTTTTCTTTATTATCACAATTCATATTTTCACACAAAAACCTTTCAAAAGCAAAAAAAGGAGATCGTGCCTTTCCTTTCTCGCGCTATTTGCAAATCCAGGAGTTCGAGTCGTCGGTTTCCGGTGTCGTTTGCGTCATCTTGTTCCTTGTCTCGTGGGTAAGTTTTTCATACTGAATTCATGTCTTTTGGTTAACAATGTTTAAACACTAATTGGGTATTGTGGGGTTTTTGGGGGGTTTTTGAGGGTGATTTGTAATTGTGTATGTTGTGTAATGGTATAGGAGGTAGATTCGTAGAAGAGCGTCTCTGACCTGTTGATTTTGGTGATTGCTAGTCAGGTAGGGTTTCCCTACTCGGTTGTTGATTTGTGTTTGGCATTTTGTATGATTATTATGTTGTGTATACTATATTGATTGTATGCTGTGATTGGTGGTGGTATGGTGTTGGTTGTGTTGCGAGGCGCGTCCTCGGCTGAGTGGAGTCACTTGCGGGAGTGGCTTCACGCCCTTGATTCGCCCTTCGTGGAACCCGCCACGGGAAGGGATGTGTACATTAAGGAATAGGATTTATCGCTCGGATAATATGAGCGGGGCTTAGGTGGGAACGGCTGCGGTCCCCCAATGGCAGGGCTACACACCGTGGGTGTGTAGTCAGTGATGTGGAGTGATGGAGGAGGTGGTGTGTGGTGTGGATGTGTTGTTGCCTTTGATTGCTTTTTGGTTGTCAGTAACTGA
>VHZZ01002700.1:26886-40953 GCA_009801015.1 Silene noctiflora | reverse complement strand
ATTTTGATGAAGCGGTTTCGAATTTTCGAAACAAAATTATTTCGATTGTTAGTAATGGATGTTGGGAGGTTTCGAGTTTTTTAAATTTTGAATTTTAAGAGGTAACACGGTTTTGAAGTCGTTTGAAGCGGTTTTAATAAAATACGGAAACTAAAGTCGATAATAATAATACAAAACATTTAAACATGGGCAAAAAGGTAATTAATAGGGGCGGGATGAGTAAAATTAGGGACGATCTTTAGCAAACCCGCGTAAGAAAGATGAACCGTCTAAAAATATGAACCGTTTTATTCTAGAATACGTAGTATTACCAAATGTATGTCTAAATTGTCTATCCATGCGACGGTACCCCAAAAAACGTGGCATATAATCACCAAACTAGTCAGTCATCACTCCCTTCCTTCCTTGAAAACAATCATCAAAAAAGAAGAAAGCCAGAAAGCATGTCAATATTCCAAAACAGATGGGTAACAACAACATCAAGCATATGGATACAAGCAACAACAGGAGGTTCATACGCTTTCTCAATCTACTCACCCGCTCTTAAAGCCTCCCAATCATACACCCAATCAACCTTAGACACCATCTCCGTATTCAAAGACATAGGAGCCAACGCCGGCGTCCTATCAGGCCTTCTTTACGCATCCGCCTCTCGTCGCCCTTGGCTTGTTCACGCTTCCGGTGCTGCCCAATGCTTCCTTGGTTATTTTCTAATGTGGCTCGCTGTCGTTGGGGTTATTGCTCCGCCTCCTGTTTCTCTTATGTGCTTCTTTATGTTCATGGCTGCCCATGCTCAGACTTTCTTTAATACTGCTAATGTTGTTACTGGTGTCCGTAATTTCCCTGCTTATAGTGGTACTGTTGTTGGCATCATGAAGGTACTTTTCTTTTTTACTTTTTTGTAATATTTGAATAATTCAATGTGATTACAGTGATACTGAATTCGATATCATGATATCTCATTTTTGGCACGCACTTGACACATTTCATATGTATACAAGTTTTAAGTGATTTTTAGGTGGACTAGTTGCTAAAATAGTGACTTTTGTTTTCTTCAAATTTTATAACTTTTCTGATGCTGTAATTACCCGTGTTATATTGACGAAAATTGATCGGTTAAAATCCAAAGTATACTCCCTCCGTCACAATCATTTGTATACTCCCTCAGTCACTGTAGGTTAAATTGAGGGGTACATCAGATTGATTTAAGAATGCTCAGTACTAACTAGAACTCCAAAAAACGGGTATTCTTCAACCATCCCATTTGACAGATAGAGTATTTTACACGTGTTTGTAATTTTGTACCCGTAGTATGTATTACTTGTGTGGTACACTAGTATTTTGTTTCTGGTTTCAAGTTGATAATTTGTAGTCGTTCCCTCGTTTTGAAGTCGTGAAAGTGTGTTACTCCGTACTATTTTTTCCTGTTAACCGGACTGTTATTACCTGATTGTTTAATTATTTCAAAAACTGTGGCAGAGTGACTATGTTGTCACATTTTATTAATCTTGTCATGTCAACTCTATATTGTAAAGTTTGTTTTATCCAAAACACGGTACTAATTGGATATTATGAAAAGATACTAGTTAATGTATAGAATGGATATAGTGAGTTAACAAAGAGTACAATTAGCAATGTTGGGAGGATAGAGTAACTTGGATACAGTTAAACAATGCCCATGGATTTTAAAGTAGGGTAACAATTGTCATATCTTTTGAAATGGGCAAGCAGTTTGGTAGGATGCACTGCAGTTTTTTGGTTACTGTTTTCAACTTAAATTATGTGGTGGGTCTTGAGTAGTTCACGTTGTCAAGGTTCTATCCGTCAGCTGCCTTTTGCTGGGCTGGGCGAGTATTTTAAATTTGGGGGTAGCAGATATATTTTTTGCCATTTATTGGGATATTTTGGGATTATGGTAACATTTCGTTCCCTCTGCACCCTAGTGGCGCTCCCCTTGATTTATGTCCTTGACTGCCCAATGCTCATACTTCCTCAAATACTGTGTATTTGTTGGTGTGTTGTTTAATTTGCTCTATATTTAATGAACATGATTTCTTCTATTGTTGTTGTATACATGCTCTTAAATTTTCATCTGTTTCCTTTTCCTTGTCCTTTTCTTACAGGGTTTCCTGGGACTTAGTGGAGCTATCTTAATCCAACTTTACCAAGCACTTTTCGACGGCAAACCAAGCACTTTTATTCTACTGCTTGCCTTTCTGCCAACTGTAGTTACCCTTGTGCTGATGTGTGTGGTGACAATCTGCCCTGGAAGCACAGTTGATGACAAGAAACATCTGAATAGTTTCTCCATAGTAGCCCTTGTTCTTGCTGCGTATCTCATGGTTATCATAATTTCACAGAACATCTTTTTGTTTCCACAGTGGGCACACCTTGTCACATTAGCGTTTCTTTTAATACTGATTTTGTCACCTCTTAAAATTGCTATAGAAGCAACCCGAAAGGAAAAAAATCAAGCACACCAAGTAGAAAGGGATTTGTTATTGGGAGAAAAAGATGAGGTGTCTGATGATATGCCTGGTACTTTTGATGATAGTCCATCTACTGGAGAGAGCTTGAATATATTTGAGGCCATGAAAAGTGTGAACTTTTGGTTGTTGTTTGTTGCCATGTCTTGTGGAATGGGATCAGGGCTTGCCACCATAAACAATATGAGCCAAATAGGTCAATCACTTGGTTATGAAACAGTACAGATCAATACATTGGTTTCGCTATGGTCCATATGGAATTTCCTTGGACGTTTTGGAGGTGGATTCATATCTGATATCTTATTACGCCAAAATGGATGGCCAAGGCCATTATTGATGGCGATCACTTTAGCTATTATGTCTGGGGGGCATGTTATTATTGCTTCTGGGTTTCTTGGAAATTTGTTCATCGGAACAATCCTGATAGGGATCTGTTATGGTGCCCAGTGGTCTCTGATGCCTACTATTACTTCAGAAATATTTGGCGTGATGCATATGGGAACAATATTCAATACCATTTCTATAGCTAGTCCTGTGGGTACATATATTCTGTCTGTGTGGATTATTGGGCATATATATGACAAAGAAGCAGGGAAAAGCAGTTCTTGTTTAGGTGCTCACTGCTTCATGTTGTCCTTCTGTATATTAGCATCCGTTAGCTTCTTGGGATTTGTTATTGCCCTGATATTGTTCTTTCGGACAAGGGCATTCTATAACTTTGTTGTGCTGAGAAGATTACGTCATTCTATGAGGCATTGATGCAGGATACATGGGTGTATATCATAAGAGGTGTTTTTGTATCATTTGTTATTCAATCTATTTTTATGGGTTTGGTAATTAAGAGACGTGTGTCATTTGATTCCCAAGAATAGAACCATCAACTGTATGTAATAAGGGTGGTTAACAATAACCTCCCTTTCGATGATGGATCTCTATACAGTAGGTTAGTATCAATTCAGTGAAGAACAAGCTCATTCCTTGGCTGGTACAGTAAAGAAGTTTTTGCATTTGGTAGGATTTAAATGGTTAACAAAGTTTGGAAGTTTGCAGTTTAATTTTTGAGTGCTTCTCGGAAATCTGTGTTGCATCTATTGCTCTGTAAGGTGGTTGTTGGCAATGGTCAACTGCCTAAATGACTGTTTTGGCCTGCTAATCATCCCTCATGTTGTTTAAACAAGGAGAACTTTTGGCGCACCCCTGTCAAAGCTGCCATAGATGCCATACTTCTTGTTTTTCTGGGGGTATGAATAAGATTTTAGTTTTTTTGTCCTAGTGGAATAAATGACCCCAGTTTGTCTGACAGGCTTCGTAGTTGGATAATGTTGATTATAAGGTAATTTGTGAGTCTTAAGCCGCTGACGTTTTATAGCGTCAGTGCGTCACATTATCCACACAATTTGCTTTTGTTGATTTGTTGGTGGTTATACATTCTGTTAAATTGGCGATAGATAATAAAATATTTCTCTGTATGCTTCACAGTTGTTGCTTTCTATTTTTTTTTTCTTTTGGGTTTTGCACGTTTTCATTGCTATTTGTGTAATTCCTTAGCATTTGCTCTGAAGGCCTAAGTTGGTTGCCGACTTGCCGATATCTTACTGTGTATGCTTTCATTGACTTTTTTTTAATCATCTATATAGCCTGGAATGAGTTGGTTAGGGGGTCAGGGAAGTAGACGTTATTCTTTAGTGATATTTTTGCAGGAAATTTAACAATATAACCAACTATAGCGTTTTTGACCGGTCATTATATTTTCTGAACAGATACTGGCAGTACAAAATGTTATTGCAGATTCCCGTCTGAGTTTTTGTTTCGATTTTGGCGATAATATTTGAATCCGGCCACCTCAGAAAATCTTGTGAATCTTTTATCCTCGCCATATTTTGAATTATTGCTTTAGCATTATTAACTAAGTTGTCTCATTCTTATTGAATATTATTATGATTACTTCATGTGTTGCTGTTATCTATCATACACTTGCTGTGTTGATGTTGAGTTTTTTTTGGATTATTATACTCCATATCTCATCATGCCAGGGTCATCAATATATTTTTTGGATAGTATTTCTCCCAGTTTTATATTCAAAAGATGGATTCAAAACGTGCAAACAATCATCATTGTTTTTAATATTTAAACAGAAACCACTTATTTCTCCTAGAAATGATCCACCCTCTTATCCATTTTGTTTCCCTCCATAAGAGGAGTAATAAGTTAGTATCTGTAAATACAAACAAAACCTATGGACAGCTCCAACGATGTCGTAACTAGCTCTAGGAGTAGATGGATAGCAACAGTAGCAAGCATATGGATACAAGCACTAATGGGTGTAACCTATGCCTTTGGCATATACTCCCCTGTCCTTAAATCCTCCCAATCCTATGATCAGTCGACCCTTGACACTGTCTCAGTCTTCAAAGACATTGGTGGTAATGCCGGTGTTCTTTCCGGCCTCCTTTATGCAGCTGTCTCCTCTGCTACGCATCGCTGGTATGGTGGGCCTTGGTTTGTCCTTGCTGTTGGGGCGGCCCAGTGCTTCCTGGGATACTTCTTCATGTGGCTTTCTGTTGTTGGATATATTCCCCCATTGCCTGTACCTGTCATGTGCTTCTTAATGTTCATTGCTGCTCACTCTCAGACATTCTTCAGCACTGCAAATGTCGTCACAGGCGTGCTAAACTTTCCTGATTATAGCGGGACAATTGTCGGGATCTTGAAGGTAATGTCTTTTTACTTTATCATTGACTTTTAAAATTCAGATTGAAACATAGCTTCATTGTTATGTCTTGACCTCTTATTACATGTTAGAAATTAGGCCTATTGTCTGTTACTGAGATGGTTGTATTTTTCTGTTTCTTTTTTTTGTTAGAATGTGAGAACTGGATTAAACAAATATGTAAAAAAAAAACTCATAGTTCTGAATTAAACAAATATGCACACAAAAAAAAAAATAGGGGCATTGTACATTTTATCTGCTCCAAGATGGTAAAATGTGTGATCAACTCATAGTTCTGAATTAAAGATAACATAAATAGCTTGGTGACATGAGTTATATGATCTCGAATCTAAAAGAGCCGTTTGCTTAGTTACATAGTTACTTAAAGAGAGTAGATATGAAATGGTATTTCTGTTTGATGGCCAATCTAGATAATAAGAAGTAGATGCAACATTCTAGCAATTTCTTTTCCGTGATTGCTGGCACTTTAGATTGTACGATTGAAGGCTTTATTGCTTCGCATGTTGGTAGGATTGCTTTCTGGGTTGTGTCTTGATTAAGCTCATATGAAAGCTGTTTCCTTACTAGTAGACTTCCCTCAATCCATGTAGGCTAGACACTTCATGAGTAATTTTTGAGTTCTACATATTGATGCTGGGATTTTTATGGCAGGGTTGTCTAGGACTAACTGGAGCAATCTTGATACAAATTCATCAAACTTTCTTCAAGGAGAGGCCAGCCACATTCATCTTAATGATTTCTATGTTGCCTAGTACTGTTACTCTCTCGTTGATGTGTTTGGTGAAAATCAGCCCAGGAAGTAGAGAGCATGACAAGAAGCACCTCAATGGTTTCTCCATAATTACTCTTGTTGTGGCTGCATATTTGATGGCTCTCATCATATTGGAGAACATATTTGAGTTCCCACAGTGGGTACATCTCATTACACTTGTAGGCCTATTTGTACTGCTTGCTTCGCCTCTCAAGATTGCTGTAAATGCAATCAACAATGAAAAATCCCCCAACCAAATTGTTTCAAACGAGATCGAGAAATTTGTGGGTGAGGAAAATGACGATTATAAGAGACTACCCGGCAGTTCTCTTGACGCTGTGCCCATAGAGGAAAGCATGAATATCGTCCAGGCCCTACAAAGCTTGAACTTCTGGTTGTTGTTTGTCTCTATGGCCTGTGGAATGGGATCAGGGCTTGCCACAGTAAACAATTTAAGCCAGATTGGACAATCTCTTGGCTATGGTACTGCCAAGATCAATTCGTTGGTTTCTCTATGGTCCATATGGAATTTTCTTGGCCGTTTTGGAGCGGGATATGTATCTGATGTCTTGCTACGCCAGAAAGGGTGGCCAAGACCGCTTCTGATGGCAATCACTCTAGCAACTATGAGTGCAGGACATGTCATTATAGCTTCTGGGTTTCCTGGGAATTTGTACATAGGAACCGTCTTGGTAGGAATTTGTTATGGGTCACAGTGGAGTTTGATGCCGACTGTTACTTCAGAGATATTCGGCGTGATACATATGGGTACAATTTTTAATACCATTGCTGTAGCAAGTCCTGTTGGAACCTACATCCTCTCTGTGTGGGTTATCGGGCATATATATGACAAAGAAGCAGGAGAAGGCAATTCTTGCTTTGGTGCTCACTGCTTCTTGGTATCCTTCTTTATCTTAGCATCAGTTAGCTTCCTGGGTTTTCTTGTCGTCCTGGTGTTGTTTTTCCGAACAAGAGCTTTCTATAAGTCTGTTGTGCTTAGAAGATTACATTTTCTCTGAAACCGTAAGCAGTGTACTATCGATTGGTCTCATATTTCCTCCGACACCATAAGAAGAAGGGTGTTTTTATATGGGGCAGTTGCAACTATTTTCATGAAGGACTGATTCCCCTAATGATATTCAATAATTCAGTCCACAATTTATTATTTGCATTTGATATCTATTCTGAGATCATCTCCTATATGACCTCTGTAAGTTTGATTTTGTTCTCTCTTAGTGAAGGTAATACTTCAGAAGATCATTCATTTCGGAGTCCAGGAAATAGGGTGTTTATTTTTTTGCTGGGTGTTCTGACAAAGTTATTTGCACCCATTTTTAATCGATTAAGCCGTTTAAGTTTAATCTCTGAAACCTTTGCAAGGTGCTTCTATAACTCAGTCATCTGTTTCCATCCTTTGATATGTGGGTTTTCCAACTAAAATGTTGGCCGCGTTCTCAAAGTCGGAGTACACAGTTTGTAGGTTGGTCGTGTGTCAAATTTAAATTGCATCTGCCCACAGTATATTAGCCATGTTAAGATGTTCGTTGAGGTGTCTGTTGAGTTTTGTGTAATATATGAACAGACATACTCAACGCTCATGGTACATTTGTTTAAGCATGATTGCAAGCCGCTATTAAGCTGGTGGATCCGTGATTTCAATCAAGTTTGAAGATGTGAAAAGATTGACATTGTCTTCAATATGTCCATAAATGATACTCTCCCCATTTCACTCGGTTGTTTACACTTTTCAAAATCCCCCTTGCATATTTTGGAAAGTGTAAACAACCTAATGGAATGAAGAGTATGTAAACTGCGTGTTTTGAGTGGTTGGATCTCAAAAATTCTCATTTGTTTTTATAAATGGTAGTACTACAATATCATTACAACATTATCTCCTGACTCAAAGTCTCCTGCCTATGGTGGGATAAGGGTATTGAATGTACGCAACCGTACTCGTGTGTTGTAAACGAAGCTCTTTCACATTACACAATATAAAAAAAATCACAATAGACGATGGGAGGTAGGAAAAAAATCACAATAGACGATGGGGAAGTAGGCTGTACGGAGTAACATGGGATGTAATCATGTAATGTATTTGGTTCTCTAATTCTCATGTTACAATATAAATTAATCACATATTCCGGAAATTATTAATTATTTTCCTTGAACACTGTCCTCTCCCTTTGTTTCTCTAATTCTGTTAAGACACGCTTACACATGCAGCTACTTGTTCCATAGGTACACACAAATTGGTGGCATTCTAGTATCCTGAATTTATTTGCATAACATGATGTTGACGTTTTGGTCACAATTTCCTTGGTAATGGAAACATAGGAGTGAACTTTATTGCCAATCTATAAATAATATTATGTGTTTGTCAGTACTTCCTTGGTAATGCTGCAATATACTTCCATAAGTTTGAAAATCCTAAATATGCAAAMATCAATGTTAATGGAAACATGGGAGTTGCCAATCTCTAAATTTTAAAACTTTTGAGATTAATTAGTCCTATTTTAGCAACAACTTGATGTAAATCGGATTTCAAAACTATGGTTTAAATCCGGCTCCAGACTCTGAAGACCAAGAATATGGATGCATTCGGACTCATTTTCCTAGTTTATACCGTTTCCTTGTTCCCGTATTATTCTTCACTATTGCCTCTTGGCGCAAGCTTAAGTGAGTTTTTTTTGTGTGTGCTTCTTTCAGCTTAAATAATGATTTTGCTGGGCACTGAGTACTTATGATGTATATAAAACAGGAGTACCCTCTAAGATTAATGCTCATCTTGGATTCTGTCAATACAATGGAAGGTGGTGTTGTGACACTGTGGAGGATACACAGTTGCAGAAACAATTCCATGCTTTGAATGTCTCTGATCTCCATTGTGCTTCTCTATTGCAGATAGTCCTGTGTGCGGTATGTCTTTAAAACCACGTTTACTCTTTACTTGCATGAAGTCATGTTCCCGGTATCATTCATCTTCTGTTTTAGATTTAGAAAGGTGTTTCTTTTCTCTTGTGTAAGTGGAGCCATAAGGGCAATCTTGACGCTAACAGGTTTCAAACCAAGGTCAAGTGTAATAACACTGATGATTGGCGTATTTTTTTCCCTTCAAAGTGGAACCATTCTCATGGAAATATATGTAAATGTGATACATACAGACACGGAGAGTGTGGAAAGGATAGATTACCATAGCCTGAAAAATGAATTAAGCTAACATTTGAGCACCACATTTATACATGGACAGATGAAATATTTACAGTCGTAGGTTCTTTCCTTTTTTTTTTTTTTTTTTTCTGGTCATAGTTGGAGTATGTGATCACATTTTTCTGCATTGAGTCTAGGAATATCCAGCTACCGTTGGATCAATCTCTTTATCAGATGTTAATAAAAACCCAAATAATAAAGTGGCTTTTGGTCTTTTTTTTTTCCTTTTAAATCGGTTCTTTAATAATCTTATATGATGTAAAATGGAGTATCAGTCGGTCAGAACAATTTTCATTAAAGGTTACTTAGAAACACCGACAATACAAATGCAAGGTTGCATACATATGACCCTCCTTTGTCCCATGGCAGGATTACCAATTGATCTCTAAACTAGACTTATTGCCTGCATGTTACAAAAATGTGATATCATTGTTCTGCTGACTTTTTACTTACGGGCACTAACGCAAGAACTAAGCGTTGTTCGTGCATCTCTGCATCGTCACTGCAGTCATATCAATCCAAGATTAATATTTCAAGTGATTTCTGCACAAAGGTATGGGACACATGTGGAAATGTATCTATTTACAATTCCCCATTTGCTCAACCCGCTCAGGAAATCACTGATTCTTCTCCCTCTAAGCTATCTGATGAATGGCAGTCAAAGATGGAATTCTGTGAAGCTTTTGGAGAATCACCTGATGACGAAACACTATGCTTTGATGGAGAAGCATTTGACCGTATCCATGAGAGTCAAAAGCCAATTCCGGTGATTTGTATTGAAGAAATTGAAAATGGGTCGTATCTAAGTATGTCTCCTCATCCTGATGGCTCTGACAGCATGTTCTTGACCGCACAAGAGGGCAAAATATGGCTGGCTACTCTGCCTAAATATGGATCGAATGGCACCCTTAAGATTGATAAATCCCACCCATTTTTAGACATAACTGACCAAGTTCTTTTCCAAAGCAAATTTGGTTTATTGAGTATGGCATTTCATCCTAACTTTAATGAAAATGGGAGATTTTTTGCCTCATTTAACTGCGACAAGCTGCAGCATTTAGGATGTTCAGGGCGGTGTGCTTGCAATACAGATGTGAACTGTGATCCTGCAAATCTTGGTAATGATGACGGCATCCTGCCATGCCAGTATCACAACATCATTGCTGAATTTAGCGCCAATCGTACTCATTCTATGCTTAAACAGGTATGTTATAAGAAATTAAGAAGATAAGAGGGATAGTTTCAACATGTGCAAGAGATGTATTAACTTAGCTAGGTTAACTCGTGAATGATAGCACTCGTGACTTGGGTTTGAAACTAGTCAACATCAAATTTGCCCTAAGGACTCTCTACACATAAAAATAGAATTATTATGGGTGAAAATTGATTCTATCTTCTAAGTTCTGAGACTTCTAACAAAAAAGAAGTCCTTAAATGACAGCAGGAAATACTTTTGTTAAATAAGAGAGTTTCAATGTCTAACAGTAGCTAAGCACAATTATGTCTTATTTTAGGAAAGAAGTGCAAATCCATCCGAAGTAAGAAGAATATTTACTATGGGTATTCCATCACATGGTCATGCAGGTCAAATTCTTTTTGG
This sequence comes from Silene noctiflora, assembly GCA_009801015.1. Lineage (NCBI taxonomy): Eukaryota > Viridiplantae > Streptophyta > Magnoliopsida > Caryophyllales > Caryophyllaceae > Silene > Silene noctiflora. The sequence goes on along the minus strand of VHZZ01002700.1, from coordinate 30,178 downwards.
TCCTGAAGATGGATACCTTTATTATCTTGTCAGAGATGGGTCAAAGAATGACGCTCCCTCCAGATTTTCACAAAACAAACAATCTATCCAAGGAAAGATTTTGAGGATTGATGTCGATAAGTTGCCTAGTTAAGTACCGTAAGCTTTCTTCAATCTCTGCTGGTGACCATGATAATTAGTTCCATTCTTTAGCATTGCGTATCTATGATTATGTGGACGGTCAATACCACGTAAGTCATGTGTCTTTTTTTTTTCTCTCAAACAAGAATCCTGCTCTTGTAGTCTCCATATCTCTTAGTCATTTCTTATGTTACTCTGACCAATCATATCTCCTTGCATATCCCTGTAACAATCGATATTGGACATTTGACCATGGGTTTGGAGTTTAGACACATAGGCACTTCATTCAAAGCGAAAAGATGATTAGTTTCATAAAATAGTGGACGCTGACACTTGGACATACACTGGCCTTGCATACTTCTAATCGAGAATGAGAATCACAGTCATTTCTGCTGACACTGTTCATCATACATCTCTTCCAATATTGGCTAGCTTTGTTACACAAGTATGGCATTTGGTCAGTAAGACACTAACTGCATTTCCAAGACATCCTGATTATAGGTTCTGAAGACGGAAAATACAGCGCACATATGTGGGGAAACTACTCCATTCCAAAGGATAACCCTTACACTGAGGACAGGACTCTTTTGCCGGAAATATGGTCTTTGGGTTTTCACAATCTATGGCGTTGTAGCTTTGATTCGGACCAACCTTACTTTTTCTTGTGTGGTGATGCAGGTCAGGTGTGACTATTTCTCTCTTTTTTAGAAGCTAAGGTCATCTTTTTAATGCAGCTTCAAACAAGTTTTGATGTAGTGATAAGTTTTTGCAGCTTTAACTTGTTTTTAACAGCCGAATCCATTATGCTGCTGCTTCTAACTCTATTTAGTTCTGAATACAACTTTTTGTCATACTACTTGAGTGACATTTAACCTATGTTGCTCCGACTCTTCATTTCTCATCCCATACCAGTGTCTAACACTCAAATATTAGACAGCAGTATGACATATGGACTCGGGATTTTATTAGAAAGACCAAGTCTGATACTCTTAAGAGGAATGTGATTGATGTAGCATTTAACTAACACGCTACTAACTGATAATGTCAGTCGACCCCAAATCATTTCAGGATTAAAACTCTGATGTTGTTGCTAATAACTGATAATGTGCTGAGTGTCTATCAGGCTTACAATCACATGTAATTTCCTATGTTACTTTTAAATATTCACTTATAGGATCACACTCTTGTCCTAAATGACAATCCAATGGGTATGGTTATGGAATCGTACTCGTCCCTTACCAAACCAATAGTCCTTAGAAGAACTAAAAAAGGGAGGCACGCACGATAGAACTCAAGCAAGAGAGTGTATGAATTATTAAAAGGATATTCAATGATTTTGAAGTTTTTTATTTCTCAAACATCACTCTATCCCACTCGAACGAACTCTTGATATTCTAAATTTGTGCTCTCTTTTGTTCTTGCGTTCTCGTTTTATGATAGCCCACGTGTCTAAAAGATGTCCAACTCTTGGATTTGTTCAATCCAATCAGGTAAAGTAGGTTATTTTTTACATTCTTCGGCACAGATGTAACTTCTAATTGCTATTACTCCCTGACAAGAGATCAGCATCTTAAAAACCATCTGTAGGCTCTATTTGAAGAGGTAGATATAATCACCAAAGGAGGAAACTACGGTTGGCCTATTTACGAGGGTCCATTTCTTCACAACCAAACAGATTTGCCAGAAACTAATGCAATCNAGGCCATTTTCCCTGTAATGGGATACAATGGTTCTGACGTGGCAAGCAAAATTGGCGCTGCTTCAATAGTAGGCGGATATACCTATCGGTCCAAAACCGATCCTTGCCTATATGGAAGGTGAGTGAGAGTAACTTGTAATTTGGAAAATTACACATGAAATGACTCAGACATATTCATATACATGAATTTTCAGGTACCTTTACACTGATTTATATGCCAATACCATATGGGTAGGCACTGAAAAAAGTGGGAAGTTTACAAGTAAAAGAATGCCTTGGAGTTGTGCAAAGGACACTCCACTCCAATGCAATACCAAACCAGGCAGCCACGATGCTGTTATTGAGTATGCATTTTCATTTGGTGAAGATAACAGAAAAGATATTTATTTGTTGGCTAGCTCTGGTGTGTACAGGATTGTTCATCCGAGTCGCTGTGGTTTTGTATGCTCGAAGGACAAGCAATCTAATTCTACGAGTCAAGTACCGGTACCATCTTCCTCTAACATACGTAACAGAAATTTCAAGGTGGAGTTCGTAGTTTATGTGCTTGTCACCTATGTTGGATATTTTTCTCTAGACTAGAGGTGTGATCAAAGTCATCTTGTTTATTTTGGACTGGGTTACTTTCTATTTGCTACTCATGTTGTATAGTGGATAGTATGTTGGTAAAATAACTTACACCCTTAACATGATAATAAAGTTACATAGAACAATCTATTCCGTGTATGTTCCTACTTTGTCGCCGACTAGGTAGCACATACACTCTTCTTAACTAGTCATCATGTGTTTGACACCATGTCGGACACCGACATTTATTGGACACACGTCTAAACATGACGGACGCCTATAAAAGCGTGTCTAGCTTTCTTCGTTTATTTGGACACGTGTTTGACACGTGTCCATGATATTTGGACACGTCTTGGACATGTGTCTATGGTGTTTTAGAGACATTTAAGACAAGGTTTCAAGTGAATCAGGTTAAATCTATGGTGAATAGTGTGAATTTGGGGTGAATGGTGTATATTAGACAGATGATAGATAAAATTGATTTTGCAGCAATAAAAAAAATGTTCCTGCATTCTCATTACCCTTTTAACTAGATCACTAGTTTTTGTACCCGTGAAAATCATGGGTGCGTTTGAGATTAATTCTTTAAATTTACGCATAACTGTAACCTAATTAGTGTGAAACATATTGCATTTTTGTAACCTTGCTTATGTTTCAAACACACAAAAATATTTTATATGAATTATAATTAATGCAGTTTGGTGAGAACCATATGTAACAATATCGTAATATCTATTTTATATAAATTAAGATTCACAAAAACTTCGGAGAGACGGTCTCTCAATAACGTTATTGAGAGACCTCTCACATGATGGGGTGAGGGACCCACTGTAACACCCCCACACTCCAAAGTGCCTTACCAAGGCCACCTCGAGTATAAAGGCGTTACCATCTCGGTTTCCCGAG
>VHZZ01002698.1:43343-54134 GCA_009801015.1 Silene noctiflora | reverse complement strand
ATTTTTAAAACTTAAATTCTTAATTGCGGGTGTTACAGGTAAGGCACCTTGGTGTATGGGGGTGTTACAAACCAGACTTGTGTTACTTGATAAATTGTTACAAGTGATTGATCATAATTAATATTGTTTGTATATCAATTGTATGCAAGCCGTGTTCTTACCAAATTGTTAAAGTTCGAATTGTTACAAGTCATGATTGGCCGCTTCATCTCTATATTCTTGCCTAAATCAATTGGTTGGGAATATGTTTCTTCGTTTACGAACGAAGGTAATGCGTAATTAATCCTAGTTTATAAACCCTAATTTAATTTACATCTAATTTAACAAATGGTGATGCATAATTATTGATGCTTGATTAATATGAGAATTAAAATTAATGATTGAATAATTTGGTGAAAGTTTGATTTATTAGAATTATAATTAAATCTGATGATCGAATAATTTGATGAAAACTTGATTTATTTTGAGAGAAAGAGTAAAAAGATGATTTATTTTAGAAGGGCATACTATGGAAAAATTATGAAAAAAAATATATATAAAAGAGTAACAACTAACAACGTTTAAATATACAAGTTATCAATATAAAATATTAGATTATCAAAATAAAATATTTTAATATATATTTATCTATTAATTTTGTTGGGCTTTCTCTTATTGGATTAGTCTTATGTAAAAAATGGTCTTACACAATATATTGTGAAACCTAATTTGTGCCCTTCTTTCTCATTCCCTTGTTCTCCTCATGACCCAATTTCACCCTACTTTGTGCATTACCAACATGAAGAATTTCATTCCAATAATGATTGAAATGAAGAATGGGGAATACGTCAATGGACCATTACCACTTCGTAGATATCCGTATCTGTCGATATTTCTATTTACGGAAATTCCGACAAATACCTGATGATGATCGACAAATTGTAATCAAAGTGGATACCGTCAGATCACTGGAGTTCGTTTTATGATATAAATGCGAATTAATTGCTTTTATTTTAATTAAATGAGTTTAACGAGTCTATTTATCTAAAGTTAATATAAAAAGTTTATTCGACGAGTAACTTTTAAAGACGAATTAATTTATAACGAATTTTCATTTAGCTCATTTTAAACTGGAAGGGACTTTTATTTTTATTTATCGATTTTGAATTTCATTTGTTAATCGTTTACATTTCGTTTTAAACTAAATTTAAAATGAAATAAAGATACGATTTTTAAGAGATTTCTAAACTCGATTTTTGAGCTCGATTTGATAAATCTACTTAATTAGCGTTTTACCTTTTGTTTTAAACTAAGTTTAAAAAAGGAATTTTAACTCGATTTTTAACCCGATTCCGAAGCTCGTTTTGAAGTCGATTTAGGTTTGATTTATGAGCTTGTTTGGACTCGGATTTCCATGCGATTTCAGCCCAACTGTTACCTCGCCAAAGACCCACTAGCTAAGCTCTAAACCCATGCAATCACACTCAAAACCCACATCCAATTCACCATGAATGAGCAGGCCATGACAGCCCGTCTTTCCCGTGTTCAGAACAGACCAAAACTACGTCGAAAAACCATGACCACCTACCTATTCATACTGAAGGATACTAACTTTTTTTTTTGTTAGATAATTTGATATAGCGCAGACTAATCACAATTCAACTTGCTCCAATTACTTGGAAAGCAATTTGATGAACCTAGTTAAGGTTCGTAGGTCCGGAAATGGGTAAATTCTAACCTTCAATAATTCCTTTTTGATAGCACTGAGCCACTCGTCACCCGCCACTTTTTTCTTGCCCATTTTTGAGGTTATTATGCGTGCATCATGGCACACACATGTCCGACGCAGCTCACATGAAGCGTACAAATACATACAAAGCTCAAAACTAGCTCTACGCAGCTCAAAGCTAATTCACTCCAACTCACGACAAGCTCACTCAAGTGTACGCAACTCACATGGAGTAGAGGCCAACTCATAAGTACTCGGGGGTCACTAGGACAGCTCACTACCAAGTCCACCTTTAGTCCATGCACGCTAGGTGGTTACTTATGAAGAGGCATCAAGGATTATAAAGAGTGACATCCATAACCACCTTTGTCCTTATCCGTTCCCCCTTGTAACCATCATATACATCCCCCCTTGCACTCTCCCATTTTGGCGCCATATTTGAAGAGGAATAAGGAGGATTTCCTTCCTCCCTTATCCACGCCTAACATGAAGAGGAACCAAGTTTCCCTTTCGCATTTTCCGCCAAAAACCAAGAGGAATGAAGGCCACACCCCTTCATTCCAAACGACATTTCCCACGTCTCTATGAGGAGGCATTAGGCCTCATTTTCCATCATCTTTTTGTTCACAAGTTATGTATTCATAAACCTTGTAATTTATGTAATATTTCCACAATAATACTACATATTATTTTGTGATATTTTACGATTATTCCGCACTTATATAGTTTCGTATCTTATCGTTTTCCTTCAAAGTTTATACCGTTGTGATACTTGTTGATTGGAGGCTTGCCTAACTCGTCCAATTGGTTGGTAGGTATGAGTGGCACACGTCTATTTCCTACTCGAAGAAACAAGGGTGTGACAAGTGGTATCGGAGCGAGGTCTCACTTGAAGTATGACGTTGTATACGGTCATGCATGGAAGGATCGGGAAGTGGTGTTGATTGGGAATGTCGTGAACCATAAATAGAAAAGAAGGTTTGTTGGCGTGTTGTTTGGCCGCAAGGAGAGACACTCGGATGCACTACGAAATTCATTCTCAAGAGGGTCAAACAAGAAGATCCCTTTGACGATATTATACAAGAAAAGGTGGAAGCGAGGTGTTCTCTTTATGATGGTCATCACTTGCCGCAAAATTGCCCTCACAATTCATTTATCCCCACTCTTGGTCTTAGCAATGAGGGGATAAAGACGATTGACGAGTTGATAGAAGAATTCAACAAGAATAGCGAATGGGTAGGATTGAATCTCTACGCAAATCGAGGTAAATCTATTACTCGCGGTCTTTTATTAGAAGGGGATGGTGTTTCGTCGATGGATAGTAACATCACGCCTAATTGAAGATTTGATTGACACCACTCAATCAAGTTCATGGACGATGAGTGCTATTCCAACCGTGGTAATGATTTGGAAGAAGGAAATCATATTAGAAAGGGAACTCCGTAGGAGTATGACTCGTTTTTGCGCCACAACACGCCTTTTGTAATACCCGGATATTTTGGGATCCGTACGAGAAACCTTGGGTTGCGTGAAAGCCATACGAGAGTAAGATTTGACCTTAAATTAGACCAAGTTGAGCTTAGAATAGACCGAGTGAATATTAGAAGTGGACCGAGTGAGCTAGTAGTGGACAGAGTAGGGTGGACTCGGCCGAGTAGAATGTCTACTCGACCGAGTAGGTTGGACTCGGCCGAGTACATAACTCACTCGACCGAGTAGGTCTACTCGGTCGAGTGGACCGAGTCACTCAACCGAGTGGCACTGGCAGCACCCGGTAAATGACATTTCGCCCCTAACTAATTCATTTCTTATCTTCTTCCTTTCTCTCTAAACACTCTCCCTTCTCTCTAAAATCCTCCCAAACATAATCCTACGGATTATAAGCTTGGATTGAAGATTATTACACCTCACTCACCATCTATTCACCATTATAAGTAGATCTAACATCTCCCTTAACCCTAACTTTTGGGAGTTTTTGTATATTTTGGTAATTAGTGATTTTAATTAGATTAATGGGTAATTAATGAGTATTAATAAGGGATTTTGGTTAGTATGGAAGTATAGGATGTATTGTGATAGTTATTATGTGATTATTGTAGGATGAGACGGTTTTATAAGATGAAATCGAGTTGGATTCGTGTAGCTTGTTGAAGAATGCTAAAAGGTAGGTTAATCCTACTCGGTTTCAATATTGTTTATGAGTTTTGTATGCATTTATCATTATATTCTACGATATGAGTAGTCTTGCCTTCAGATGGTAATTGAGGTTGATGTCGAGTTTGTGTATGAGTCGGAATTGTGTCTCATATGGCATTGGTTGTGTTGACTTGAGAATTATACTCTTGGGTACATGATTAAATCATGGTATGTTGGTAATATGTCGGATCAAGGGATTGTAATCGGTATTGTGTTATAATTGCATTTATGTGTCTCATGTTCTTGTTGGAGATTGGTGACGGTGGTGTTGTGATTGTATTGGAGACGGGAGGCGTTTGGGAGACCGTCTTCCGCTTAGGTCGCCTCTTGGAGCTTCCCGCTCCAAGAGGGATGTGCACATTAATGACTTGAGTTATGGAGGGACACGTGAGGTGGAGTCACGTCGTCTGGAAGGGGATCCGAGTCGCTCTCGGGGCCGGTACCACCGGTGTGTCCGGAGTACCTTTTTACGGACTGCGGTCCGGCTGTTTTGGTGGGCGGTGCTGCGGTGCTGTCACTGGGTTGTGGGTTGTGGGTACGTCCGGGTATGTCCCGGTACCGGTGTGGTATGGTCGTAGTTTGTGCCTCATGCATTCCATTGTCATGTAGTATAGTCGTACTTCAATATCGTGTCAGATATGTTTATGTTATGGAAACTGACTGTTTGTGGCTGTGTGTTAAATGTCACCTATTTTCGAGATGGCTTGTGTCGATCCATATGATATTTCCTATCATATGGGGAGCAGGTTGATTACAGGTTTTATGATACATTCGGGATTTGGGGCCGCGCTTCGAGATTGGAGTCGAGTAGTGGACATGAGATAGAGGTCGTAGTAGATGAGTTGTATTTGTTATTCATGTTGTTTGTAATCATTAAACTTATATTATCAATAAAATGATCTTTTATTGGAGTTTTGAAACACTACCTCGGGCAACGGAGATGGTAATGCTTCGATTATCTTGGCCGGATAATCGGGGTGTTATTCCTTTGAATGCCCAATCCAGGGACATGGGGCCTTATGATATGGAACGGGCAGGGACGTGGGATGATGAGGGAAACTGTCATCTACATGGATCATCATATTTGGGTACGCCTCACCTTCCAGAGGCAACTTTCTATTTATCTTCCTGGTATGCGGCATGGGATCTCGTTGAGCGACCAAGCCTACATGCCGACCTTATGGAGGGTCGTGATGAAGGTCCATTCTTATCTGAATGAAGCACTACACACCCACAAGCCAAGGATGGTGAAATTGGACGATGCATCATCGCTTTGGAAGAGTCTATCGTCATACCTATGTTATGTAACTTATGTAATAGTTATATGGGTCGAACACTTAGGATTAGTACTGTTCATTGTAAGTATGTAATGTATATCGAACACTTAGACTTGTTAGAGTGTTCGTTTATTTTCAAGTTATGTAGAAGTATGTAGTAGGATGCTATTAAATGTATTTTCGTTCAAAGTAGTTACGGTGATAAGGGCATCTACCGTTCTAGTGGGAGAGAATGTCACACACATGTCCGAGGTAGCTACCATGAAGTGTACAAACACATACGAAGCTCAAAACTAGCTCTATGCAGCTCAAAGCTAGTTCACTCCAGCTCACGACAAGCTCACTCAAGTGTACGCAGCTCACATGGAGTAGAGGCCAGCTCATGAATACTCGGGGGTCACTAGAGCAGCTCACTACCAAGTCCACCCTTAGTCCATGCAAGCTAGGTGGTTACTTATGAAGAGGCTTCAAGGATTATGAAGAATGACATCCACAACCACCCTTGTCACTATCCATTCCCCCTTGTAACTATCATATACATCCCCCCTTGCACTCTTCCATTTTGGCGCCACATTTGAAGAGGAATAAGGAGGATTTCCTTCCTCCCTTATCCACGCCCAACATGAAGAGGAACCAAGTTTCCCTTTCGCATTTATTCCCGCCAAAAGCCAAGAAGAACGAAGGCCACATCCCTTCATTCCAACCGTCATTTCCCACGCCTATATAAGGAGGCATTAGGCCTCATTTTCCATCATCTTTTTGTTCACAATGTAACATCCCATACCCCAAGGCACATTACCAAGGACTACCTCAAGATATGGAAGTGCTACCATCTTGATTTTCCGAGGTAGTGTACATCACAGAAATCATAATGAAACATAAATTAAAGCATTAACTTATTAAAAGGTTACAAGTCTCCCAAGAATACAAATACATGACCAAAATCCCAAACTGTAATAAGAGTATAAAAACGTGGCATGCGGAAACTAAGCTACAAAACGACTGATGATGACTTGGCCCTGCCAGTCCCCGTAGCAACATCAACAACGATAATCATCATCACCTGTTAAACCAACTGCTCACCATTCCCAAATGGATCACCACGGTTTTAAAAACATAAACGGGGTCAATCAACCATACAACAATATGAAATAATAGCCAAACATATGCATCCACAGTAAATTTAATCAAAATCTCCATACTCCATAGTAACCAGTAACTGACTACACACTGAGGTGTATAGCCCTGCCAGATTACCCATCGCAACAGGTAATCCTCGCCGCCAGTGGGGACCGCAGTCATACCACCTAAGCCCCGCCCATCACAACGAGCGAACCCAAGTCCATTAATGTGCACACCCCCTTGCGTCGAGAAACACAAGAGGCGAACAATGGGGGTGAGACCATCTCTCGTTATGGCTCACAAACCAATATCAATACCATACAATACCAATATCAATATCCATATCATCACCATAACACCAACATAACTGAATCATAAGGCAGTAGCAAAGATCATCACATTATACTAAATATTGTTCTACAATCAACTGAATAAGGAAACCCTACCTGATAAGCAAATCCAATCAATCACAGCACAAGGTTTAGAAAGCTTCATCTACAAAACTTCCACCTAGAACACGAATAATCAATCAATATAATGAACAAAGCAACCAAATTCTAAAACTCCCAAATCACCCAAATTAGGGTTTCACTAAACTACGTCAAAACCATAAAATACTAGACCAGGAACTTACCCAGATGATTGCAAAAGCAAAGATGTGAAAATCCCCCAAAAAGAAGAACTTCGCGCCTTGGATCGATAGGAATAGAATAGAAGCAGTTTACATCGTTTAGTTTTTGTGAAATATGATTAATCAGCTGAATGAAATGTTTTTAACTTTAAAAATGCGATTATCAGCTGCTTCCGTTCTATTTATATCAAACCGCGAAAAAGTCCGCAACGAACCGGACACTCGGTCGAGTACGAGCCATTCGACCGAGTGCTATCACACTCGCCCGAGTTAACAACATACAGAGCACTGACATACTACATACGACAGCTACTCAGTCGAGTGCCCCATTCTCGGCCGAGTAGCCTAGGCCATAAATCTGATGTATTACACACAAATTATGTATTCATAAACCTTGTAATTTATGTAATCTTTCCACAATAATACTACATATTATTTAGTGATATTTTACGATTATTTCGCACTTATATAGTTTCGTATCTTATCGTTTTCCTTCAAAATTTATACCGTTATGATAATTGTTGATTGGAGGCTTGCCTTACTCGTCCAATTGGTTGGTTGATACGAGTGGCACACGTCTATTTCCTACCCGAAGAAACATGGATGTGACATTGAGGTAATAACACCCTTCTTTTGCAGTTTTTCTTCATCATTGCTTATGTGTAAGGAAGCAATTCATATCTCAGAGTCAAAATCGCAAATTTGTTATCTTAATTTAATACTATATGACATTTATGCCCTAATAATGTGACGCAAAAATTAAATAAATTAAAATCTCAATTCGTTTTTAAGTAGTTTAATTTTAATGAGAGTGATACTGAAACTCAGTACCATTCGATGATACCCTAACATTGTCCTCTTTGTAAAGCTTGTCACTCGAATTGCACTTTTGTAGTCAAGGGCGGATCTGGGGAAGGAAAGGGAGGGCAAGTGCCATCACACCGCCCAAAAAATTCAGTTATATGTACATGTTAGTATCTTTTATATGCAATGTAATGATACTAGTATAGTGACAAGTGTAGGGGATTGATAACTTGCAGACCCGAGTTTGATTCCCACAAGCTACCTTACTTTGCTTTTTGGTCTTATCAGCTCTAAAAATTGCTTTTTGGTCTTATTAGCTTTAAAATAGCAAATTTTTTGCATAGATGACCTCTAAAAATAGCAATTTTTTTTGCATAGATGACTTCAGTTTTTTGCATAGATGACCTCTAAAAATAGCAATTTTTTTGCATAGATTATTTGCACTTTTTTTCATTGCTTATTATATCTATGTAAGATTTATATTTATTTTCAATATTCTATTAAAATATATACAGTCTTTTGCGATATTTAACCATGTATGTATGACCATAAAAAAGTACAAGTATGTAAATAAACGCAAAGTAATATCGGAATTATGGTTAAAAAAATTTGTGCCCTCCCAACTAAAATTCCTGCGTCCGCCCCTGCTTGCAGTCTTGCCAAGTACTCCGTACTATACTGAATGTCCGGATGCAAAAAACTTTTATGCTCCATCTTAAGCAATTTTATTTATGAGGGATAGAAAAGACAACGTAGAAACCTCCATACACTACCATCCTATGCAATTCTAGCTAACTAACAAGTCCGTCAAATTCCTTAAATCGATGTTCACTGAATTTTGCGACCTAATTCTTTTTGTTTTCAATTTAATTGGTTGTTTGTGAATATGATTTATTCCCTTCAATTTGCAAAGATGTCATGTATTTACGCCTCCATATTTTTTCATAAAATTATTCACTTAACTTGCATTTTTGACAAAAAATTGCTTCAAAACTCCAACTTAAATAATTTATTTCGTCTTTTTTTTTAAACTATTATTTCATTTGTCTATATAGTTATACCTTTTAAAGTATTAAATTGGCTAAGCCATAAACAGAGTAAGTCACTTAAGTTGAAGTTTTGATGTAAATTTAGGTCAAAAAGCAATTTCAGAGATTAAATTTAGGAATTTTTTTTCAAAAAGGAGTAATTTTAAAAAGTAGATTTCAAAAGGAAGTAAAATCTAATTAAGTCATCTAATTATATTGAAATATTTCGAAATTCTCAAACTTCAAAGTAACTTATCTATTTTAAAATTATTTTAAACTCATGTAAAACAATTACCTACGAGTTTTATACATGCATTTATTTATTTGCAATATATGTTGGCAAGACCACCACAATATTATAAAGGAGTGCGACTTTAAACTTACTTTTTTTTAGGGGACTTTAAATATTTAGTTGTTGCATGAACGAGTTTTATACCTACATTTATCTTGCAAATTGCATTGGTGTTTGTTTGGTTGGGATGTTGGAATGGAATGGATTTGAGTGATTATAGGGTTTGGTCGAGACATTTTGAAAATGAGTTAGAATCCGAATGGATTCTAATTCCACCCTAAGGATATACAAATTCTAGATTGAACCAAACAATAAATACTTGGTATAAAATTGTAAAACCATTCCGACATAATATTTTATTTCATTTCAATTCAATTTTGACTTTAAACTTATTTTTTTTAAGGGGACAATCACTCATAGGAGTCATAGAGTCATAGGTCTGCTCATATTCATGCAACAATAAATATAAGCATGTAGCTACGGTCATCGTGTAATATTTAGTGCAACCTGCAAGATGCAGCTATATATGAAGTCGACGACAAAAGCTCATTTACACGAATCTTGATTCTTGAGTATATGCATGTGTTAGTTGGCTTACTTGGCTACCAACAATTCAAACTTATTTTCAAACCTATTTGCATCCTTTGACTTACTTAAATATGGAGTATATGCTTAATTAAATGCAACCTACCTAAAACTTTCCTTAACTGTTATATTTTCACATGCATGGAAGTATGGAACGTAGCCTAATCAAATTATGAATTCTATCAATTAAACGACGAACTTCAAATAGTAGTACATAATGAAAAGAGATGTAATCATAAGGGGTTTGAATCATTCTATTTTGACATAATATATTAATGGAAAATACTTGTATTTTTTGTGAGAATGTCTATCTTACATTCAAAGAAGGAGGATCATCCTCCCGGAAGATACAAGTATTTTCCTAATATTATATGTTGTTAGAATAATGGCTCAATGTTTACAAGTTTTTTGTCTTCTTGTCCCACATGGAAAAATATAAAACAGTTTTATGGGTTTATAATGTGTACCACTACCTTCTTGTTTGAACTTATGAGTAGACCTTTTGTGGAGGTTAATGAGTTCGAGCTGGGCCACACACGCGCCTCGCCTCGCCGGGCCGGGCTCGGGCTCTGGCTCTGGCTCTGGGTAGAGCACCTGCGGTGCGGGCCATCGACTCCTTTTATTTTTGGAACAAAGTTTTTCTGGTTTTTCAAAAGGCGCAATTTCCNTACAAGTTTTTTGTCTTCTTGTCCCACATGGAAAAATATAAAACAGTTTTATGGGTTTATAATGTGTACCACTACCTTCTTGTTTGAACTTATGARTAGACCTTTTGTGGAGGTTAATGAGTTCGAGCTGGGCCACACACGCGCCTCGCCTCGCCGGGCCGGGCTCGGGCTCTGGCTCTGGCTCTGGGTAGAGCACCTGCGGTGCGGGCCATCGACTCCTTTTATTTTTGGAACAAAGTTTTTCTGGTTTTTCAAAAGGCGCAATTTCCAAGACTGATTGGTGCAGTCTACGGAATTGACTGATGTGATCTTCCAGACTGATTGGAACAACCTACGGGTTTGATTGTTCTGATTTCAAGTGTTAATTTTCCAATACTTAATTTCGTTAAATCTTATGCTTTTTCATGCTTATATAAACCAGTTCATACTTTCAGTTCTGAGACACAACAATTCACTCTTTCTCCTTTACTTACTCTAAAA
>VHZZ01002697.1:42077-62677 GCA_009801015.1 Silene noctiflora | reverse complement strand
AATTGCGATGAACAAGGATTCGGATCCGGAGAATTATTAAAGCTACAAGTATTCGAAGTTTTTTAGAGAGTTTCTCAGTGTAAAACGTAACCCCTATGAAAATAAAATACCAGCTTTAAATACTAAGTCCAACAACAAAAAGAAAAGATTGTAAACGGGCCCAACGAGATGGATCCGGTCACGCGACTCCGTCGATCGACATAAAATGCCTGTCGATCGACATAAAATGCCTGTCGATCGACATACACCAAAATCGCCAAAATATAAGATCCCTGTGTCTAGGCGCACTATCTATCGACAGTATGTTGTCGATAGACACAATGACTGTCGATAGWCACGAATGAATGTCGATAGACACGAATCACTGTCTAGACGTAACAACCCATGAAGCACTTCCTGTGTCTAGCCTCTCTGTCGATAGACACATGGGGTAGACGGACCCATTAGACAGTCGTCTAGCTAACAAATGGCTCCCAGATATGAGCCGAGCCACTCTTGCTTCTTTTAACGAGCGACCGGAACGAAGCTCTTCCTTCTCCTAATGACTAGTATTGGCTTAAACGCGCACAATTTGCCAAACCTGCAAAAGACAAGACGAAAACCCAAAGTAGCTAGAATAGGAGGAAGTAATAATAATACGGTCATGATAAAGCATAGAAATGTGTGCCAAACAGGAGAATAATCGCATGTAAAAGACATACATCAGAATTCACCCCATAACAACTAATTAACAACCACCGTACTCCCTGTGGATTCGACCCCTAAATACAACATTAATTTGTTGTTGCTAGGGTAATTTATTTTTGATAGGGTTGCGACACCTGTTCACATAACGTCAATAAAAGAACTGTTACATTTAATTATATAATTAAACTCAACATAAAAGAGATACAACTGGTGAGACTACGCAACTACGGTGAGACTACACATGTCAAGACTTGGTGACAGACGCGTCCCTCCAGTGCACCCGGACAAGCTCCATATCAACACCTGCTAAGACTAACTACACACCATAAGGATCACAACAGAAACACAACAAGAAAAACACAAACAACACCACACAAGGTCAGTAACTAAAGAACATCATACCAATCAGAACATACACAAGCACCAACTCCAACTCCAGTACATCACCATCCACCTGACTGACGCCGAGGTGCAGTCCTGCCATATTACCAATCGCAACCATTAATCCACACCGCCAGTGGGGACCACATCTTTACCACCTAAGTCCCGCGCAAAACCATAGAGCGAATAACCCAATGATCATTAATGTGCGCATTCCCCTTGTGACGGGAACCACAAGGGGCGAATAAGGGCGTGAAGTCATTCCCACAAATGACTCCACTCAGCCGGGGACGCACCCCACACATATACAAAACAGAATATTAAACCATCTATACCACCACGCAATACACATAGCATCATTCAACAGTACTGAGTAGGAAAACCTACCTTTAGCGGTCCGCGACTAGCATCACATCCATATAACTACAAAGCAAACATCTATTCCACCTAACCACAAATACGTACCCTTATTACTAACAACCACAACCCAACGAAACTTAGGGAGGACGGTGATGATGATGACTTACCTATGTTAGGCATACCGATGACACGACCACAACCCGACTCGAGCCTTTATCTCCATGGTAGACTTCAAGGTGAAGGATTAGAGAAAAGGTGATTGGGAAGAAAGGGTGTCGACGATCTAGGTTTAGGAGAAATGAGAAAAGAAAAACTGATTTTGGTTTACGACTTCGCGATTTATATTAAAACGCTGANAAGAAAGGGTGTCGACGATCTAGGTTTAGGAGAAATGAGAAAAGAAAAACTGATTTTGGTTTACGACTTCGCGATTTATATTAAAACGCTGAACCAGAATTACTCGATCGAGTATGTAGACTACTCGATCGAGTGACCTCTACTTGATCGAGTCACTGGACTACTCGATCGAGTAGCTCACGCTAGATCGAGTTCCCCGAACTCAAAGATGCTAAGTCTCAAGGTCCGTTCTAACAAGGATCCCAAGGTCAAACATGCGTCCAAGGTCAGTCAACGGGTCCCTAGTAGAACGGGTATTACATAATTACTATAAGTTTGGTTCTTTTGTACGTAGGCCACAATGCTTCGGCTGTCAAATGGTATGTTAGACCATTCTTTTTGTACAAGAATGATGAACATTTTCATATGATTAGTACTGTTATTTGTTGGTTCCTAATTATGCTCTATGTCGTATTATTAATTGGGTATGTGGAGCTTAGCAAAATCACAAAACAAGAAAATTAGGGAGATGAGAATTTTCCATTTATAAAAGCTAGGAACCCAAAATAGTGTAACTCAAATCTTGGGTACCTAAGATGCATTTGCTTATAAACTTGGGCACCTAAAGTTTAATTTTGTAAACGTGAGGTACCCAAACTGGAATTTGGTGAAACCTCGGACACCCAAAGTGAAAATTCCCTAATCTGTTTCAGCATTGTAGATGCAGTAGGTCTTTGATCGAGAGTATGGCCTTAATGCCTCACGCCAACATTCCTAATGCTAATGTGTTAATCTGGATTGACAGAAGGAACTAGTTAGTGCTAAAGAAAAACATATGTATCGGTGCGTTTATTGTTGTGTATTACAGTGTATGGATGCAAAGAAACTAAGCTCAGGTGGAGGGCAACCTTTTAAGGCCTAAGGTCATTTTGAAGACGATCAACACAAATGTGTAGTTGAGGATCATATATCGTCTGAATGGCCTTATTTCAAGATCCGAGGAGCATGTAATTGTAGGTTGTTATTCGATTTGTATTGGTCGTTTAAATGATGATGAAATAGTTTGTAATACTGTTTTGTTGTGCTTAATGAAATTGCTCACCTTTCAACAAAATAAAATGAGTTTAAGATCTCCAACACTTAGCTTAAGTCTCAACAAAAATTGTCTACTTAATCGCGAGTTTGAGTGTTAGACTCATGAAAATATGAAGTTGAAACCTGATTTGAATAAGGAAATCACAAATTCTTATTTGTGACGTGAGACAAAGGAGTAAGTGGGAGGGACAAATGGGAGGGCAAGTGAGAGGGTTTTAAGAGGTCACAAGCAAGACGAGCTGTATGGAAATAAAATCAGTAAATGTTAAGGGTCTTAGCCCTTAGGCCTCGTTTGGCCGATCCATATTATAATGAGTGAATTGGAAAATCTCATGATTTGGAAAAATGAGAGATGTTTGATTATCCTAAATCATGGGATTTTCTTTTTCCCGTGAATTGCGAACTCCTCTATAATAGAGGAGTTTAATTAGCTAGCCCCTTAGGTAATTGGAAACCCATTTGTCAATTGAACTCTCAATATCACCCAAACGAGTTTTGGGTCATTCTCATAAATTGACCAATTCATATGTTTTATAACATCTTGAGAAATTAATTACCGTATGGCGCAATCAAACGAGGGCTTAGAGTCGTACATAAAAACCCATGGTTTGGAGCCTTACCTACTAGTCAGCGATCTAAACAAATCATGTTCACAAGTGTACAAGGGAGAATAGAATAGAAGGAACATCTGTAGTTGAATGAGCAAGACTGGTGGACACACCTAAGTCCTAACTTCCCCAAAACCAAACACGTAAAAAAATCTTGACAGTAAAAGAAAAACGAATTAATCTGGGAAAACAACGGAAATAACCATAACAATACACAATACAGTAAACATCCCTCAAAAAAATCACCGGTATTAGTCAATCCGCTACTACAATGACCTTCGATGATGACTCACCTTCACCAGACGGCGCAGCCACCGCCGATATAAACCCTAATTTGTCTTCTCTCTCCATAACCCCCAATCATCAACACCAAACACCACCACAATCTGATGTTGTTGATGAAGCCACGGCATTGCGCGATCAGACTTCAATTGAGGAGGCTGATCATGAATCGGTACCGATTAGGCCGTCTAATTATCCGCCCAGTCCTACTAGTAGCGGATACGCTGCCGAGAGAGGTAGCAGTAGTAGTCCTGCTAGTACCGCTGGTGAGATTGAACAAGAAGAAGAAGAAGAAGATGACGACGACAATGATA
Organism: Silene noctiflora; assembly: GCA_009801015.1. Taxonomy (NCBI): domain Eukaryota; kingdom Viridiplantae; phylum Streptophyta; class Magnoliopsida; order Caryophyllales; family Caryophyllaceae; genus Silene; species Silene noctiflora. The sequence goes on along the minus strand of VHZZ01002697.1, from coordinate 58,614 downwards.
ATGATAATGATAATGGCATTGTTAATGGCGGTGTTGATTCGGGATCACACCATTGGACTCCTGGTAAAAGACATCAACATGAGGTATCAAACTATGTAGTACGAGTGTTCTATTCTATTGTTTACTCCAAATCTATACTATATGTTGAGGTCATCAACACTAATTAATTGTATTGATTGTTGTGTGCGTTATAACAATCAGGATGATGCTTCTCTTTCTTGGAGGAAGAGGAAAAAACACTTTTTTGTTCTTAGTCACTCTGGCAAACCTATTTATTCCAGGTTTCGTCCTTTTCGATTACTCCCTACTTAGAGTCTCTCAACTGAGAAGCTACTCTTAAGAATTTTATTGGTGTAGGTATGGGGATGAACATAAGCTGGCTGGCTTTTCCGCCACTTTGCAGGCTATCATTTCCTTTGTTGAAAATGGGTCAGCTTTACAACCTAACTTCTCAACGTCTTACATTCTATTCACCTAATATATCTGCTCTTTCTAACTCATACCATACCTGATACCATTTCCTTTTCTTAGGGGTGATCGTGTTAAGTTGGTTCGCGCTGGAAACCACCAGGTTTCTCTTTTCTCATCTCGGCTACTTTTTTCTACTCTATGCTTCTTCTTATTCTTTCTTATAAGAAAATTAAACTCTAACTGGATTCCTCCCTCATCATGACTTGCCTTATGTACCACACCGTTTTCAACCTGCTATGCAGTCTATATCAAGTGGTAAAACACTAACTCACCACTGCTTTTGCATCTACTCACGGTTTTTCTTTCCGGATGTTTTGAGTTGTGGTTACGATTGTTATTTGCTACAATGTGGTACACCTGTTTAGGAGACGTATCATTTGACATTTCCTTGGTACTTAGTCTCATAGTGATGTGTGAATGTTTCCTTTGACGATTTGATGGCATCTAGAAGGGTGGGGAGCTTACATAGCATTTAAGGAATTAAGGGCAGAGTGTTCTTGTCAGGAATTTTAGGACTTGTTTACGGAAACATTGTATGGTTGAGGTGTAGCAATATGGTTGCTTCCTGTTGTGCATAAAAATGATGCATTATAGTGCAAGGACATGATGTATTTGTTTCTGCACTTCTTTTGTAATTAGGTTGCCGCCTTTCTTTACGTAGTCAGCTACTGTATGTATCCACTTCATTACTCATCAACAAGAAATTGAATTTCCACTAAAAGAGACTAGTCCAAATTCTTTTAAGATGTATCATTTAATTGGACTTAATTGTTTTATATATGCTGCCAGAATAAAATGGTGATGCATGAGCTCATATTTGTTATGGAGTTTTTTTCTTTTTCTTTTTTTTTTGGCGCTTGGTGCCTAGGTGTTTATGTAGAATACTAGAATAAACCCGTAATCTATTATTTGTACCAAAATATCTATACTTTGTGTTTACATAGAAACTTAGGTTCTACTTAGAGTTTGATATAGGCATATAGCCAAGCCAAGTGACGTTAATGACATTAATGACACTCACAGTTGTGATGGGTTTGGAAAGAAACCTTTTGTTCATAGCATGTTCTTCATTTACAGCCTTATTGAACCATGCCTAACCTTATACAGCTGTTCAGGTAGTTTTTCTTGTTAAGGGACCTATCTATTTGGTCTGTATTAGCTGTACAGAGGAGCCATATGATTCTTTGAGGGGGCAGTTGGAGCTACTTTATGGTCAGGTAAGTTTCCTTTCCTCCTTTTACTAACCTCATATTGCTCATTCTATTTATCATGGATTTGGAGTCAGAGCTAAGCCTCGACATTTTCTGGACAGATGATTCTTATTTTGACAAAGTCAGTGAATAGATGTTTTGAGAAGAATCCAAAGTTTGATATGACGCCTTTGCTTGGTGGAACAGATGCTGTTTTCTCATCTCTCATCCATTCCTTCAGTTGGTATGTTCTTCTCATCCTTGTTAGCTCCTAGTTATTTTCATCTTAATATTTTACTCATGCAACATACTTTATGTGTGATTCCTCGTTCGATTTAGTCATTAATTAGGCACATGATATATTATGGAAATTATGGAGCTTTCTGGTATGTGCCAGCTTGACTGATGATAAATGACGTACTTGAAAAGGGTGTCAGCATTTTGGTGTTAATTAGCCATCAAGCTTCGTTTAATTCTTTGTATTCATAGATCCGTTTCTTTTTATTTCTTTTTTTCTGGTTATACCTTTCGGAGTATGGATTATGACTGACTTCGAACGTGATGCTGGAAAGTAGAAATTCTTGATACTGAAAATGAAGCATTAAAAATCTTAAAACTAAGGGTTGACATCTTCTAGAATAGAGCCCCTGGTAGCAGTTGCTGATGTATACACAAAGTCTGGAGTTCATTGCATGAGCTTGTCCAACAAAACAGATTATATTATTTTGTTGGCAAACAGTGCTTTCAGTTATTTTTATGAATTTTATGAAGATTATTGGAGTCTTACCAGAAAATTTATGGATCCAACCGACTAGTATGGGTGTTGGCATTTTCTTTGAGACCAATCGAGTCTCTGTTTTGTTGCAGTTGGCAGTTGCTTGCTTCTAAAGCTTTTTACAGTTTTTAATTTTGTTTGTAAATTGTTTATTTATTATACATGCAAAGGGTTTCCCCCCCCTACATGTCAACTTTTCATCACTAATTTGTTCCTTCTACTTAGAAGAAAGAATCAATGCATAGTCCCCTCTATAGTATATCTTTGAAATCCCTTATTTTGTGCGCTTCATTATCTAGGAACCCTGCTACTTTTCTTCATGCCTACACTTGCCTACCTCTAGCTTATCCTACACGGCAAGCTGCAGGTGCTATTTTGCAAGATGTTGCTGATTCAGGGGTCTTATTTGCAATATTTATGTGCAAACACAAGGTTTGCTGTATTCCTTGACTACTAGCTCTTTTACCATAGATTTCACCACCATAGACCTTACTATTTGAGGCTGCAGGTCGTTAGCCTCGTTGGAGCACAGAAGGCATCTCTTCATCCAGATGATATGCTGCTCTTGTCGAACTTTGTGATGTCATCCGAATCATTTAAGTAAGCACCTCCCAGATGTGATACATTATTGTTTGAATGTGCATGTTGCTTATAGTTAATTGGAAGAATTAAATTAGCTATATCTTAAAAGTAGAAATGGAGGGTGAGGAAGAAGAGGGAAGGAGAGAGATGGTGAGGGGGAACCAACAGCTTACTTTTTTCCAACCGAGTGACTTGTGTAAAATCTGAATTATTAATAGGGTAGGAAACAGCCATGCTTCAAATCCCTCCCCTTAGCCCAAGTTTTAACCCATATCTAAAATAATGAAAGGTGCTTCCCCCCTCTCTTCTGTTCTCTATTATTCCGTCTATCCAGACACGCTTTTTCAAGATTCAAAATATCTAGGATTCTAGGTTACCAGATTTGCTTAGTTACCTACCAAATCTCGAATCGATTTGCACGAATTACGAATCCGAATTACGTTGAGTTATGGTGTTTTTTATATTTTTAGCCTATGTTACTTCGACTCTTCACTTTTCGGATCGTACCCGTGTCAACACGACACGATACGGCATGGATATGGGTATGGATTACGTACCCCGACACTTATTTGTCCCGACACTTCTCCCAATTACCTAGGTCGCAACACAAAAGTAGAAGAAGAGTCTTATAAGGCATTTAATAGTATACTAGTATAGATCCTGCACAAATGCGCGGTTTTTTGATAATAATGTACAAAGATGTTAAATATTATAGTTTGGTAACATGCTTAAGCGGTATAATAAGAGAGAATATTGATAGTTTTCACACCAAATAAGATTGACGTTTTAACTGAACCTAATTATATAAATTACTTTATTATTAAAAAAACATTAATATACGATTAAATTTACCAAAAGAATAACCTCAAATAATGACTTAATTATACAATAAAATTAGATAATAAAATTAGAGAATTTGCAAAAGAAGATAGTCAGCTTGTAGTGCCTTTGTATCAAAAGACGGAAAATAGAATTCTGAAAAATTTGTGCAGAATATTTTGTCTCATGTATTATTAATGCAATCCCACATGTATAAGAATATCAAAATATCTCATTAATGTGTGTTTACAAAACGGAATTACTTTTTCACATACGAACTTTACTCTTTCACATACATTTTTTCATTAATTTTCCATATCATACCCTTTTTTCCTAAACTTAACCAAATTAGGTTTTTYCTCCAAAATCAAATCTAATTGTTTTACAAACTTGAATAATGCATTATAATCCTCCAATTAATTGTTTCACCCTTCTAAATTTCCAATTATAATTGATTCCATTGCCACTGAACAATAACTCAACTCATCATAGTTACAACCATCGCCGTCTACGCATTATTGAACAAAATTAATTCAGAGAGAAAAACATGATGCCAAAATTCAAGTGTAGTGCACTAGTACCAAACAACTTGCTTGGAGGGAATTTCAAGTGTAGTACGGAGTACCAAACAATTAAGATGAGAAAGCACTGATTTAATTGTTTGTTTCTGCAAGTGCAATACCAAACAAATTGCTGGGGAACGCTGGGAGGTCGGGGAAGGACGAGAAATGGGTTGTCGTCAGAGGGAGCGGGCGGGGTGGTCAGACAGGGGGAGCGAGGTGGTCAGAGGAATATGGTCGGCCGGAGCACATCAGAGTTAGGTGAAGGGGAGGGAGTTGAAAAAATCGATTGAGCGAGGGAAAAAAATGACAAGGGTATAATTGTAAAAACCGTATGTGAATGAGTAAAATCCGTATGTGAAAAAGCACAACCCATTAAAAATTAGTAATAGTATCTCTTATTTATGGTATAAAATTAATATGATATGATTATGATATAATGTGAGTAGTGGGGACCAATCAGAGCATTTCACTTAGGCGGGAAAATTTTGGAGAGTTCTTATTCTTTTAGTAGAAGGGGTATTTAATGATTTTAAGTCTTATTCGTCAAACTTCTTTCAATTATGCTCGGAGATATTGGAATATTGTGGACTTGGAAGTGTCTTTGCATTGTACACATGTCCCCTCACCGGTATCCTCATTTTAGGGAGGGGTCCTCGTGTCTTAAAACTGTAGTCATGCCGAACCCGATACTTGGATATGTACTCGTGTCCGGCACTTGTAGCCAAGTCAGAGTAACATAGCTTTTACCAAATTATGCTCCATTTTGAGGGAATTGCATACGCCCTCTGGTTCTTGAAATTTCTCCATTTTCTAGTTTCGAACTATGCTTAGAATTGCCCATTTCTATTTTGAGTATGATTATGTCATGTATTCATGTGGGTAAAATGTCAAAATTGTGCCACTCGCTCACATTCCATAATACTTGTGCCAAGACTATATGGTTAGAGGAGGAGCTCTAATAGTTTTTGATTCATACCACAATGGCTGAATATGCTCACCACTGACTTAAGTCTGAACTGGTGCTGGAGATCCCTTATGTAAAAATGCTAGAGTTTTGTTATAGCATAGATTAATCTGTTGGACGTAGTCTAAATTCAAAGGACTTGTCATGCACTCATGCTTACTCCTCACCTTTTCACAACTGATGATAATCTGAAGTTTAGTGTTTTTTTTGTCCATTGATTTAGCTTGTAGCCTTCACAAAAATGGACATCCTGAACAGTGAGGCATGTTTAAGGCTGCTTTCATTACATGTTGAATAAGAAATTTTCATTTGTTAACCTTCTAAGTGTTTACATTTTCTGACTGTGCAGGACATCAGAGTCTTTCTCTCCAATTTGTCTGCCAAGATATAATCCTATGGCCTTTCTATATGCATATGTCCATTATTTGGATGTGAGTAGCTTACTTCTTTAAGTGAAGGCTTGATTGTTTGCTTACATTCACAATATGTTCTGTGTTTATGATAAAAAAATTGAGGTTTGCATATCCCATGATCTGGATAGTTTTAATTAATATGTTCTTTTGTTTCCAAAATAGTTGACTCTTGGATGAAATTCCACATAACTTAATGATCGATAGAATCATGTCATGTTTTTGCCCATTAAATTAGCTTAATTTTCTAGTATCCTGTTCTGATGTGTAGTCAGTTGCCGGTTTGATTGTTTTTGTATCTTGGTCTCTTGGATATTGTTTACTCAGGCAAAATACTAGACACAGTTCAACAACTACAACATTACCCCAATGCCTCAATGGCTCCCGCAAATTGCGGGGTAAGGGGGTTGGATGTACGCAACCTTACCCTTGTGTAAGCAACACGAAGACGTTAAAATAATTCAACTGTCAAATTTAAATTCTCTCATTAGCGCGTAGTAACGTTTTTGACAGGTGATTTTCTTCTACGTTGACAGTAATTCTGTCGCACTGGCTTGTGGCAGGTCAATACATACTTGATGTTGCTTACCACCAGTTCTGATGCCTTTTATCATCTTAAAGAATGCAGGTATGTTTGACCAAGGCCTTCTCTCTAATTTTATGTACCATCCATTTTTTTCTGGTCTCTAGGAAACATCTCTCTCCTAAATAGGCATGCCGGCGCTCATTTGACCCCCTACATCTTAGATTAGTGGGATTATATGTAGGTGTTGTTGAACTTGTTGGTCTATATTGGTGAGGGCAGGAGCAATAGAAAACAAAATATGACTAGCTTAACTAGGATTTATCTCTGTCACTCGGACTCGCAGACACGCGTTGAATGCAACACGGTGTTGAGTATGTCACTTGGTTCTCAAATTAAGCAACAAACACATATATGATTAAAAACACAAGCATATTGACCCATTAATATATACATGGACATGAAGCATTTTGTAAAATACTCCCTCCATATCTTCATGATCTACCCTTATCAAAATGGTATAATTCTTTAGGAAAAGTAATATAATACTCATAAGTGGGCACAACTGCAGAAGCGGGCTAACTTAAAATAAATCAAGTTACTTAATCTCTTGCCGCAAAAGTCAAAGTCACCTGCCATATCTAAACCTCACCATCGAGCCAAATTTTCTGATGAATCCTAAAATCAAGTTAATTATGAAATTTCTATTATTTTTCCTTTAGTTTTTTCATTGCGCCCTTTTGTATGTCACATTATCCCTAGCGTTTCCTCTTTTATATGTTAGCCTTTGATAAAGTTTTCAAAAAAGAGATGGTAAAAGTAGAAGAATTAACCAATGCAGATTATTGAAAAGTGAAAGAACATTTCAAGCAATGAAGCATTCAGTAAAGTGTTGCTGTTTGCAAACTAATCACTTGCAAGCAGTAGAAAAATGAAAAAAAAATCCCTTTGTGAGAATTCGCATACCTATCACACGCAATGACTTCTACAGCATGGAACCGTTGGACTAATCAATATAAGGGCCATTCATAAGAAACCTTCTGCATTTCTACCATTGTCTATACTTGGATGCCTTGAAACTGGAAACCCAGTTTACCCGCTCACCCTTCACGTGGACTTAGACTGCCTTCGCAGGCGCTAGTTTTATGATCTTTATTCAAAAACCATAAATATTGATTTTAGAAAGTCAGTGGTACCACCTATTATTGATTATGTATTCGTAAGTTTCTGATGAAAGAAATTAATTGGTTCACAGGATTAATATTGAAGCTGTTTTTCTAAAATCGAATGTACTTAGCGAGGTTCAAAGATCTATGCTAGATGGTGGTTTGCATGTTGAGGATTTACCTGTGGATCTATCTTCTCGTGCTGGTTCTGCTTCTCCGCATTTAGGTCAACATTCTCCAATGAGAATCAGGGAAGCATGTGCTGGAATTGGTGGTCCTTGTGGTCTCTGGCATTTCATTTATCGCAGTATTTATTTGGATCAGTATGTATCTTCTGAGTTCTCATCTCCAATCAATACGCCACCACAGCAGAAAAGGTCAGATCCATAACCTTGTGAGATAAAATGTGTTTTCTCCTCTGAATTTCTGGCACGATTACTTTAACAAATATCTCTGTGATGCAGATTGTATAGGGCATACCAGAAAATCTATTCTTCAATGCATGATAAGGGGTTTGGGCCTCATAGGACACAATTTAGAAGAGATGAAAATTATGGTGATTAATCTTTGGATCTGTTGATATCAGCATATCTTGATACACAGCTTTGCTATTTTTTGTGCTTATAATTTGTCATTCATTGCAGTCTTACTTTGCTGGGTCACTCAAGATTTTGAACTATATGCGGCATTTGACCCGCTTGCTGACAAGGTATAGTTTCTATTTAGTACAGTGCTTCCTATGCATTTATATCTTTTTGCTTGAGATTCAGCCTGTTCCTCATATCTTTAAATAGTTTTTCTTTTTTGCTTAAAATTCAGCCTGTTCCTCATATGGTTTAGCACATCGATGCCTTTCCTGCTTTTATATTATTCTCCCTCCAATTCTTTTCCTTATTATACTCATTTGACTAGAGGTCATATATAAGTTATAGTGGACCCGAACCATTATTTCACCTCAACTAAAAAGAATTTACATGTAAAGATACCACGATACCCTTATTACCACCATTATTTTACTTAACTAGGGATGATATAGAAATGAGCTTATTATTTTGACATGACCGTAATCAATCTCTTGCCATTGGGTCAATGGGAAGGACGGAGTATGTTACAGACTTACATAGTACATAACTAGGGATTGTGTGAATATTACGTACACGGGGGGTTAAGGTTGCGTACATTGAACCCCCTTACCTCGTAATATACAGGAGCCTGTTAAGGCACTAGAATATTGCCCGTTAATTTGGTTTGGCAGAAAGGGAAATTGGCCGGTAATTATGGGATGGGCAAAAAGGGAAATGGTGACAATTTACATTGGATGAAGGGAGAGAGAGAGAGAAAGAATAGAAAGCGTGGATTTTTCGATATTATTGATTTACTAATCTTTGATAACATGGTTTTGCAGGCCTTGGCAATTAAGACTTGCAATCGTGTTTGCCAGTGGGTAAAAGATGTGGAGAACGAGATTTTCTTGTTGGGTGGAAGTCCTTTCTCTTGGTAAATTATTCCCATCACCAAAAATTTTGGCCTAAATCCTCCCCCATCTTTTTTTTGTTTTGTTTCTCATCCCGCTTGAGTCTTGCCTATTGAAAGGCCAAGTATAATAAAGTACCACTGTTATTATTTCCCTCGCATTCCCCCTCTCCTCACGCTTGTAGTTTCTGGTTGGATTTAGTTTCCAGTTTGTAGATCGTTAATGTGCATTGAAGATGATATGCTGTAACTTGTTTTGCACAGTGGTGTAGCAATTGGTTTGTAGTTTCAACTGGTCTTTAAGAATCAATGATGTGGACATATATTTGAAGTATGTTTTGTATTGATTGTTGAGGTTCCTTCGGCCTTGAGTGTTGAGATCAAGCTCATAATCTGGGTACTTTTATGGTTTCTCCTGGTTGTGCTCTCGCATTTGCAAATCATGCACGGGCACTTTTGAAAAATGATGCGCAATGCCAAGAGCTTCCTAAAATTTATAAGCATACCAAAACTAACTCGTAAGGAGTAATTTTTTTTTCTTTTTTCTTTTGATACGGTAATAAAACTAGATTGATCCTCTAAGGTAGGATCAACCTATCTCATCCTTTCGAATAATGAAGGTAAGTTGAAATCACCGGCTTTCAAACCCTCTCGAAAAAGTTGGACATGAATGTCCAGTAGAAGCCATAAAGTCGGCAACTTTGTTAGCTTCACGAAAACAATGTTTAATTATCACTTCATCAAAAAAACTGAAGATTTAATTTTACATCCTTGATATATTAGAAATTTCACAAGGAACTTGTGAAGTACTACGGATAACACATAAATTTCCCAAGAAACTTGTATGGAGTAATCGTATATTCAAGTCTTTGCTTTGTAGGAAAATGCAGAATAGTTAAAACAAAACTGCTAAATAAAGATCATCGTTTGGTTCACAAGTTCTTCAATACAGTGGATTTAACAAGAAAACTTGCTTAATTCATAAGCCTTTTCCCTTTGGACCCTTTCCCTTGAAACCATATCCTCTATCCTTTTTTTTTTGTTTCATCTTGTGTCCAATTACATTTAACTTTTGTTGTATCATTTATTTAAGCATAAATTTTTGTTGTATCATTTATTTAAGCAAAAATACTTGTGTAAGACAATTTTACAAAAATTTATTGTACGGGATCTTTTGATAACCCTTTCACCTACTATAGTTTGTATTTGGATCCGTTTTATAATTATATTAGTGTAAAATCGTTTTTACTAAGGCTAAACTTTGATTTAAAATGGATGGATTTCCATTTTTCACAATCTTTTTTGTGATTTGGGGTGATATGCAAGGACGAGAGGATTTATAAAACACAAATAAGAGATGCCACACTCATTTCTTCCCTCTTCTCCCCTTTTCTTTCCCCTATGGGTATAGGCAGAGTTACAATTTTTAAAATAGCTGACCCTGTTTGGTAAATGGTATATTGACCCATTTTTTAAGATATTCAAGAATTTTAGCATGTTTGACAAATTAATATGTTAATTTTAGTGTTTGGTAAACAGCTTATTGAAACAACATATTTGGAGTTTTTTTTAGTGCTCGGAATTAGCATATTAGAGCAATTGCAATTGAAGGTTTTTTTTTGTCTTGGGTTTGTAAATAAAAACTTTTAGAAAAAGTTCGTCCCATTGCATGATAAAGTTTGTCCTTCAAGAAACAAACTTGGTTTGAAAAGAAGAACCAAGTTCTTCCAAAAAACCAAGAAATTGGTGGACATAACAATATTAATTATGATCTTATTAAAAAACTTTATATAAAGATCTTCCATTGTAACAAAAAGTTCTTAGTTATTGGATTTGTCAAAATATGACATGGCAAAGGAAGGACTTTATAAAAAGTTCTTCCATTGCACTTGCTCTTAGAGCACCCACGCACATTGAAGAGGATGATGCATCCTCTTAACACCTTCTCTCTTTTAAGAAGATATCTTCTTCAATGTGGGACTAATTTCGACATCCTCTTAGAAGGAGGAAGAAGAAGACTTCCTCTATTTTTGGAAGAAGTACAACCTAGGCCCTTGTGCTCACTCCCCAATAAAATTATTGCATGTGGTTTTATTTTATATAATTATCATATCAATTATTATTAAAAAAAATAATTAAAATATGAAAGAGGAAGTAAATATGATCCTCTTTGATGTGGGAAAAAATTAGAAAAAGAGTAAGAAGAGGATGAAGATAGTGAAAAATGACTTGGATGAAAGAGAATGTGAGGTGTCAAAAAAATAGTGAAAAAGAGAGAAAATAAAAGGAAGAGTATATACTCTTCAATGTGGATGCTCTTAGTAATTTTTCACCCCTAAAAAAGTGTAAAAATAAAGGTAGCTCTATTTTCACGGTAAAATTGGCATGATAAAACATAATGAATTGGTTTCATAGAGAGCACGATGGGATAAGATCCTCTCCATTACCTCAAACAATGGATGACATTACCTATAATAAATTTATTTTAATATCTTATATTTCTCCTACATATTACCATCCATTATTTAAAATTATGACTGTTTAATCGTTTCAGGATAATATCTAGAGTTAGATAAAAGGAATGGAGAAGATCCAAATTAAAATAGGACTTTTAATTTCCGGTAGATTAGTGAAGTCCACGGTAGAATTAGGCTTTATAAAAAAAAATTAGGACATTTTTGGGGAGTTTTTCTTACGTAAAATCTCTTATGTAGCTGTCATGACCATGACTAGGGCTGTGCGTTGGGCTGGGCCAGTGCGGGCCGGGCTGGGGTGGTGCAGCCCAGGCCCAGCACTAAATGGAGGGAGGGCTGGGCCGGGCTAGGCTGGGCCTGATTTGTCTAGCCCGGGCCCAGCACTAGGTGAAGAAAATAAAAAATAAGGGGAGAAAAAAAGAAGAAAATAACGGGCCGGGCCGGGCTGGGCCAGCCCAGCACTAAAAAACCGGGCTGGGCTGGAAAATTTGGGCCCGGGCCCGGCACTAAAAAGACCACGGACTGGGCTGGAAAAAAATGGGCCGCGATTTTTAGGCCCGTTGAACCGTGCTGGGCCGGGCTAGCCCGCACCGTTGCACAGCCCTAACCATGACCATTGCATAAAAAAAATGACCAATTTTTATTATTAATAATAAAAAAAAATGATCACTTATTAACATAATGATCAATTTTTATCCGTTTTTCTTGTATAAAGGTGTTATAAGGGCGATTTTGATCATGGCGAGATTCAAATGTAGTACCACTCACTTTAAGATCTAAGTTGGCCTTGAACAGACTGATACGATCTATTGGAAGGGCACGGCGTCGGGGTGTTTTTCTATTAAATCAACACTTGGTATTTTAAAATCCCTTGATGTTAATAGTGAACATGAATCTCCAATGTGGCGTGTCATTTGGCGGTTACCGGTTCAGTAAAGAATCCGTATGTTCTGGTGGTTGGCTAATCATGGTTGACTTATGCATAATGTCAATCGCGTTCGGCGCGGATTGGGCGAGGATTCTACTTGCCCACGGTGTCCCAGTGAAGAAGAAATTACTGATCATCTCCTCCGCTTATGCCCAATTTCTCGTAACATTTGAAGCCAAGTAAGTGACTTGACCTCCCACACCTATTTTTATAACTCTTTATACTCGGATTGGCTGATGTTTAATGCAAGTAATAGCGTTCCTATTTTCCCGAATTAATGGTTGATGCAATTCGTAATTACATGTTGGTGGATATGGCGATGGCATAATAATATGGTATTTGGACACGATGAAGAGATTCCACTTGATCCACGGAGTTTCTTATTTCGACAATTCGCTATGTCCAAGGCCGCCTTCGATCGTTTCTCCTTATTTATACCAAAACTAGGTACGAGTAAGTAGGAAGTTTACATAGGGTGGCGTCCACTGCCTCACGGATAGACCCACTTGAATACTGATGGTGCCTCATAAGGCAATCCAGGTCCGGCGGGCAGCCGGACGTGGAGGTCTGTTTAGAGACGAGACGGGCAATTTTATCGAGGCCTATTTCTTCTCGGGTTGGTTTTGTTCTTACTGTGAGGGCTGAGCTTTTAGCCTTGGTGACGGCATTGGAAAGAGCTAAAGAACTCCATATTGATAAGCTCTTGATACATATATACAATGCCCCATGCGTCCACCTCATTAAAGAGGACCAACTGGTCAGTAATAACCTTGAAGCGCTGGTGAACAAGTGAAAAACTCTAATTTCCGCTGATGGTTGGACGTAAAGCTAGAACACAGTTACAGGGAAGCCAACAAAGCTGTAGATTGGTTAGCAAATCAGGGAATTGAATCAAATACCGACATCATTGTTGTCGATTATCCACCAGTGGAGCTAAGTACTATCCTACGTGAAGACATATTTGAGGTTGGTATTGCCCGTGTAATAACTTATTAGTTTTTGGGGTTTGCTAAAAAAAAAAAGATCTAAGTTGGTGATATCTTGATGAGCTCTTATTTTTACTCTCATTTCGTGCATTTGGAGCTCAATAAGTCAACATTTGGAAGCCGTTTTTGTGTGATTTATGCCACTTTTGCCAATTCCGAGTGTAAGTTCTTAATCAAGGTTTAAATGAGGTTTTGAGATGTGCTAGAGGTCAAGTGAAGTCCCAAGAACTAAAGAAGAAGTCATCCAAAGAAAGAAGAAAAGTGGAAATTGAAGAAGCGATTCCAACACATAAACCTCACCGTGCGGGTTTTCTGGGGATTCCGTCTTTGCAATTACGGGCTTGTGTTATTTTAAGACCCATTAATCCTCCTTAGATTAGGACTATATATAGATGGTTACCATTAGGTTTCCATCCTTTATCATCTTATTATCATTTTGGAACAATTAATTTGTATTTATGAAGAATTATCATCTTAATATTGGGTTTGTAGATTTATTATGGAGAACTAATCTCCTTTCTTAATCCAATCCTAAGGTGTAATTTTTTTGGTTGTAAGACATTTTAATCCTTCTTTAATTATTATTGTTATTGTTAACCCTTTGTTTTAATGTTGGATTTTGTTCATCTTATTGTGATTAAGTTTATTAAGTGTGATTTCCTTGTTTACTTAATCATTATTAAGTTCCTTAATCTCTTTGTTGTTGAAATTGTTAAGAGTGTTTTCCTTGCAATTTCTATTTTTGCATCAACTTGTGTTTAGATTAGTGAGTGTGATTTCCTCCTATTTTATCTCATAAGAAAAGGGTTTAACTTGTGATTAAGAATTAATTGTGTTTATTGTGTTTAATTACCCCTATTAGAACTTTTATGTTTCATGTTCTTGTCAATCTAGTTGATGTATGTCATTTCTACCCGATTAGTTGATAAGTTGGGGTAGTGATTAAGTGTGAACTCTTTGTCATTATCCATTAATTAAGTAGATTTAGGAGGTTCCCTCCATAATAGGGTAACAATTGGTAATTGAAGATTGATTGTGTCAAGGATCGACCATTAGAGGTTCACTAATTGGGATTGGGTTAAGTTCTCTCTAAATTGATAAATTTCCATCTTATTGTTTTTTTTTTTTTTTTTTTTTTTTTTTTTTTTTTTTTGGCAGATGTAAAGGAAGGTTTACATTCGTAAGGCCCGTTTTGCTAACTTATGAGCCGCATAATTTAAATGTCTAGGAATGAAACTAAAAGATAAACAATGAAAAGCCAGAAAATAGGCCATTATATCGCCTACAATTCAAGCAACCTGCAACTGGCATACTGTACTTCCTGCAATTTGGCATAACAAAGATAGACAATCCGAGAGGAGATGAATATGAAGGAATTGTCTCTCTTTTGCCCATCGTAAAACATGAAAAACCCCCAGGTCCTCTGCTTGGATAGCTGAAAGTGCCCTCAGTTTCATACCACCTTCAAACACMACAAYTCCATCCGCATCRGYGGCTAACCATCCGATCGAGGCCTCCAAGCTATCCACCCAACTCGCGTCTACCTTAATTGTTATAACCCCCCGGTGACAAAGACTCCCAACAACATCATACGGATGTCTCTTCCTCAACCAAGAATTGGTTCCACGTTCCATAACCTCAGAGAAGTCACCTTCCACTACCTTATCAACTTCTTTATTCTTACCATCCATTGCCAACCCAGCCAGATTTATCGTATGGTTCTACATATTAAAATACCATTCAATGGAGAAAACGCCACCTTGAAACCGGATGTGATTACGCAGCCTCCAAATGCACCACAAAGTAGCCAAGAATTTTATGGTCCATTCTGTGGCATCCGACATCTTGTCCAACAAGTGTAGCCAATTAACCACCCAATCAGCCATATCAATAACTTTGTCATGTTCCACATTAATACCCATCATAGAACACTGCCATATTCGTCGAAAAACTGGGAAATCCCGGAAAAGGTGAGCCCTAGTTTCAACGCATCCATCCTCCGACCAACACAAACAACATCGATAGTCCAAGTTGATGTTCCTTCTTGCAAACCCATCACCCACCGGGAGTGCATCAGAGATGAGCTTCCAAGTAAAGATTCTCCACATATGTGGTCCCGGCAGTTTCCATAGAATAGATTTACAAAATCTCCTCACATGATCTGTTAACCTTATGGTATCGCTTGTTAATCTTTGATTCTTGAAAAAAGCACCCAAGATAATCCCATATCCACTTTTAACAGTATATTTGCCATCATTAGTATGTCTCCAATATACTGTATCTCCTTCTTGAGAATCACAAACCGGGGTTGCTAAAATCGTCCTAGGATACGCACTTCGAAAGAGAGACTTGACCAAGTTATCATTCCAAGAACCATTTGCAAGCCGCAAATCCTTTATCCTCAAATGCCTTAGCCCATCAAAGTCAATCGACAACAAATGATCCTTTGGTTCCGGGCATAGTCCGCCCACCCACGGAACCTCCCAAATGCCCAGACTGGACCATCTCCCCGGCATCACAATGATATGATCATGGAATACATTTAATCCATGGATGATACTTTTCACCCCCCAAGACTTCATTCCAACGGACTACATCTATCATTAGATGCAATCACATCTTTTCCAAAGAGTTTCATCCGAAAAAATCTACAATTGTACGAGTCCCTACCTTTAATAAGGTTCCACGCATGTTTAGCCAGAAGATCCTATAATACACGGTATTTTCAGTGTAGGGACACTCGGTAGAGTACAGGTTACTCGACCGAGTGCCCCGTTGTGTCAGACTGTCAGTGTTCTGGAGTGGGGAACTCGGACGAGTGCAACACACTCGGTCGAGTGGCCTGCACTCGGTCGAGTTTCGTCTACTCGGTCGAGTGTCACTCACTCGACCGAGTGTCCGGTTCGTAGCAGGTTTTTCCGCGGGAAGTATAAATAATAGATCGGGAAGTAGTATTCATAATTTCGCATTCAAAACTAAAACCCTAAACTATGTTACTGCTTCTCCTTCTATTCTTCACTTCCTCGGCGTGAATCTAAGCGATTGTTGGTGTTCCTACTAAAGGAGACTCACATACACTATGTGAACATACTGATTTTATTAATTAACTTGTTAATTGAAAGGATCTTGTGCATGCATAACTAAATAAGTAAGAAGAAGAACATATTACTTACAAATGAATATTTCGGCCAAAAGGGCATAATCCAAGTCTCC
>VHZZ01002696.1:44587-58116 GCA_009801015.1 Silene noctiflora | reverse complement strand
CAAACTCACATTTCCTGATGTCACGTCTTCTGATGATGTTTGGACCAAACATGACAAAAGTTTTCCGAAATGGTTTCGAAATGAAGTAAGTGATATATTTTCTTTCAAAGTAAAAAACACATTTGAATTTCTTATTCAATATTGAGAAAAATATAACACCTTTTGTTTTATTCATAGGTTTATAGATGGAAGGATCCTTTAATAATAGATATACCATTTCCACCTGGCCAGACTCCAGACGAGATCTGGGCGTACTACAAGGCTGTCAAGGGCTTCGACAAGAAGTCTAGGCTATTTGGGACCGGAGACAAGGGGGCCGAAGTGTGGTATGATCCTCCTTGTAACAAAGGTGAGAGTCGATCTTTCTCTTACGCTCCTAACATGGTTTCTCAAATGGCCACCCAATTAAGCAATGAGCGAGCCGCCCGACTAGCTCTCGAAGAACAAGTTCGCCAGACTCAAGAACAGGTGGCAGCCATGCAAAAGGCTTGGGCTGAGATGCAGGTTTCTCAACCCTCTAACAAGTGTTCAGGTTACCCTCCCCCACATCTTAGAGACGACTTTGCGGCCGACGGCCATGGGTTTGGTACCGTTCAGTAATAAGTTAGTAGTGTCGTCTAAGTTAGTATTTAGAAAACATTGGTTATTTGTATTTAATTAGTAAGACGTTGTACGTATTTGACAAACTTTTTATGAAAAAAAATTTCTTTTTCCAATCGCGTTCAGTTTTCTTTCTTTTTTTTAGTTGGCTACTCTTGATTCCCACTTGGCGGTCGACGATTGTAAGGCAAATTGCAGGTCATGGTTGTGTTTGTTGGACGGATTTGAAACAATGCACTACATTGTGGCTGACTAGGCAGCCGTTGTTTCTGAAACAGGTTTTTTGAGGTCCTGACGGAAATTCCGTCAAGAAAGTCAAAGAAAATTTCACTTTACTAACGGAAATTCTGTCGGGAAAGTCAAATTTTCTTTGACTTTCTTGACGGAATTTCCGTCAGGGAGTCAACATTTTTTTGACTTTACTGACGAAAATTCCGCCAGGAAAGTCAACATTTCTTTGACTTTCCTGACGGAAATTCCACCAGGATGCCCATTTTCAAATTTTCTATGACATTGGTTTATGTGCCACGTGTCAGAAAAAACGGACGGAAAAACCGTCAATACTTTCAATTCCGTCAGTAATGCGTTTTTAGTGACGAAATAAAATGACGCATTTTACTGACGGAATTTCCTTCAGGAAAGCCGATTACTGACGGAAAATGGCTTTTTATGACAGATTTTTTCCGTCAGTTTCCCGTGTTTTTTTGGTAGTGATTCACACGTCTGCTAAAAAAATATATATGTGTTGCAAGATCATATACTTTGTATCATTTCTTTCCAAATGGATAACCAATCATGATGCATTTTCTAGTCTTGCCTGCAAACTTGTCACTCTTCCCTAATGGAACACTAGCATAACATAAGAACCCAAACACCCTTAATTCATCATACTTGGGGTTTTTCCTGAAATAAAATTTCATAGGGAGTCTTTCAATTAAGAACAGCAGTTGACATTTTATTTATGAGATATGTGGCAGCTAGAACACAATCTCCCCATAATTTAGCAGGTAAATGAGCATGCAATTTCAAGGACCTTGCAGTCTCAATCAGATGCCTGCGCTTTCTTTCAACACGACCATTTTGCCGTGGTCTACAAGCTATGCTTGTTTGGTCTATAATACCTTTGTTGCAAAAAAATTCATGACAATGTGCCTGAATAGACACTGAACCATTATCACTTCTTAACACTTTGAGGCTTTTTTCAAATTGATTATTTATTTAATTTAGGAACTGATTGATGATTGGAGGTACTTGCATTTTATTTTACAGGAGAAAAATCCAAGTATACTTGGAACAATCATCTACCAGTGTAAGAAAATAACTTGCTTCATTTAAGGCAAGTGTCCTATAAGAACCCCATAAGTCAACATGCAGTAAATCAAAAGGAAATTGAGCATGAGAAAGGCTTTTTGTATAAGGAAGACACATGATGTTTTGTAATTGCACATGTCTCACAATGAAACTGCTTAAAAACTTGCGTATTTAACCCTATTACATGCCACAACTTCTCAAATGATGTATGACCCAGCCTATCATGCACAACTTGTGTATCAAATGTCTTTATATTGAAAACTTTGCTACTAACATTATTCAGTAATCCTCTAAAACTACAACTACTTATTCTAGTATTCCTGCCAGTTGAGCTCCATGCCACTGGTTTATTCTTACCAAACATGCTCCCTGTTGCTGGTCTAAGATTGTAGAGGTCACCACTCTTCTAGCTCTCCCAATAATGGTCTTACTTAAGTTGTCTTGTAATACACATTCAGTATGAGTAAATATTGCTGTCATATTAGATTGTTCTCTAAGCTTACTAACAGAAAGAAGATTCTGTCTAAAACTAGGAATAACTACAACATTTTCCAATGTAATTGTAGGAGTTAAAGTAACCCTGCCTATCTTATAAACAAACTTGACACTACCATCTGACAAGGCTT
This sequence comes from Silene noctiflora, assembly GCA_009801015.1. Classification (NCBI taxonomy): domain Eukaryota; kingdom Viridiplantae; phylum Streptophyta; class Magnoliopsida; order Caryophyllales; family Caryophyllaceae; genus Silene; species Silene noctiflora. The sequence goes on along the minus strand of VHZZ01002696.1, from coordinate 55,579 downwards.
CAATGAGAGGTTTATCCAATTGCTGAATATTACTCAAAATAGACAATTGAGAAGTCATATGTTCAGATGCACTAGTGCCAAGAATCCAATTTCGGGAATTAAAAGAACTGGCAACAACATTAGACCAACTATATTTACCTCCAAAATTTGCAGTACCCACAGAACTAATACTAGCCCTGTCACCAAGATTCTTCATAACCATATGCAACACAGAGTCAATTATACCATCCATAACATCAGAATCAAAAGCAACATTGACTTGTGAATGTTAACCAAAATCCATAAGAGGATCATCCTGTATGTAATCATCATACTGCATCACGTTAGCATTATTTACATTTCTACTAGTATAACCACCTCTAGTAGAGCCACCTCTAGCATATCCACCTCTATCTCTGTCTCTGATGCCCTTGCTGTTCTTATAACCATAGAAGATGGATTGGACATGCCCTTTTTTTTGCCACAGAAAGTACAGGTTTTCACTTGATAACATTCATCAATAGTGCGACCCTTCTTATTATAGTGAGTACACTACTTAGCAATATCAGCTCCTGCTGTTGCTGAATTGTCAACCTTAACTTTGTTGTGATCTGTTTTCTTCACCTCAACACTAGCATCATATGCATTAGCCTCAACAAGAACATCCACTGCATTTGAAACCTGCTTTTTTCTCTCTATCTTTTACAGCAAGGATAAGGCTTTATTTAAAGAAGAGAGGTAAAGGTCCCATAGACAAGATATTAGTCTTAACACCCTCATACCCACGAGTAAGACCCATCAAAAACTGTATTAACTTGGTGTGAGTATCCCTATCAATTATTCTTTTAAGCAATTGACATGTACATGCAGTCAATGCTCCACAAGTGCAGGTAGGAATAGGGTAAAAAGTGTCAAGATTTTCCCATGTTCTTTTAAGATTGTTGTAACACTCAACCAAAGGTGTATTACCTTGACTGATAGGATTCAAATCCTTACGAAGTTGATATATCTCATAACATTGACATCACCATATCTTTCAATCATCTCATCCCATAATTCTTGGGAAGAATTTACATAAGACATGTATGTTTTCTTTAATTTCTTCCTCCATAGAATTACACATCCAATGCCTCACCATTATATCACATCTCATCCATTAAAAATACTTCTTATCAGAATTATCAAGTTTTTTTAACAGACCAATCGATAAACCCTTCTTTGTTTTTAGAAATCAAAGCAACATATGTATCCCTTTACCATTTCAGAAAATAACTACCATTAAACATGTAATCAATCAATTTTAGACATGGTTGATCATTAGTGGAAAAGAATAAAGGAACATAGAAGAAGGCATAGGGTGATACTTTAGAATTATTGACAGATTCAGGCAAGATAATATGTTGAAAGCATTTTACAAAAGACGATGCAAGAAGATAAGAATCAAACAAGAAAACTGGATAGAAAGAACAATGAATCAAAGAAGATTATAACAGAATGATAAAGAAGATGAAATAATAACGGAAGAATGAATTATTAACCTAGAAACGAACTCGCGATTGATACCACATGAACTGTGATTGATGTAGATATTGTAATCAAACACATTTAGACAATTAATATTGATGTATAATGTTTGATGTATATTTTATATGCAAAAGTTTTGATGTATATTTTATATGCAAAAGTGAATTACAATATGAGGTATCATCTCCTTATATAGTTAGTTAGGTTGGTTTAACTAACTTGCTAACTTTACTCTAGTTAACAATATGAGTTAGTTAGGATGAGTTAGTTACAAGCTTAGTTAGTTATAAGTTATCTAATTACCTATATGTTAACAAGTATACTATACATACAAAAGTTGGTAGAAGGCTGTAGACCTTATCATTCTCATTTCACTTATGAATAGTTCATGGTGAAGAAAATGTTCAATATGGGACTATTTTTCGTTGTTACTAAGATGCTGTTGTACTTTTTTTACTTGTATAGTATCAAATAAAGGGCGAAAAAACATTGGTCCCCACACAAATATTGAATAATTGTATACAACAACAAAATTTGATGACCAAAAACCCCTTTATTATTACAACTTTCAAGCAACATACAAAACCATTCGTTGCATCAATCCCATGGTAAACCAAACATCCCTATATTAATTGAATCAAGTCAATCTCATAAAAGTCATATAATAAAAGAAATGAATAACAATTACATAAAAATTGACCCTACAGTTAAACGATTCTGCATCAATCACTGTTCAGAGGCAAAGCCCATATCAAACAAACCCCTCATTTGGGCTTCACCCAAACCATTTAAGAGGATAAAATCGGCCTTAAATTAGTGGGCCCACTCCTATTAGGCCCAGTATAAGGGCAGTAGTCCCTTTCCGCAAAGAGCTCGTAGGGTGATGCATCTAAGGCCAACCATTGCTCAATATCAAACTTCTGCTTAGCGCACCCTGAGTATGGTCCAGTGGTGGTGACCTCAATGTAATTCAAGTACCAGCCGCTGTACGAGCCTGCTCCATCGGACACGACCTTCAAAGCGCAAACTGGCCCACGGAGGCACGGACCTCTGCCACTGAACAGGTCTAAATTACCACGCTCGAAGTAGTCGTGTCTTGAGCCCATGAGACCACCCCATTTCTCAATATCAGTGATCCTAACACCGTCCCCTTGTTTGTTCCATAGCTCTAGGTCGATTTTTGAGTCGGTACCAGCTTTGATTATTGACCCGGTTTTGACGTAGAATGTGTACACACAATTGTAATCGTCGTAGTCCTGTACCAAAAAAATAGTAATCTTATATTCATGAAAATTGCGTTGGTCTTAGATAGATGAAGGTATATCTCTATTAATATCTTACACTATTACTTCCGTCTCATTCATTTGTTTACTTTTTTTTTTATTCGTGAGGGTTTTAATTAAAGGTAAACAAATGAATTCTAAGGAGGGAGTATAAAACTGGAACTTGTATCAAATGGATATTTAGTCATAGACTCCTGGTTTCATTTTTAATGGGAGGTGCTGGAATGTGGAATATAAAGAGCAAAAAGCTTGCATCATGCGACCCCTCTTTCGCAACCAATTGATTAAGGCAATTTCTTTCATGATATCGTAAAATAAAAAAAAGACGCAATTAGTAGTGCACTTACAGATCGAGCAACAAATAGTAAGGATAAAAGGATGATCACATTGAGCAAATATCGCGTGCTGTCCATTGTTTACCTTCTCTGTTTTCTGATTTAAGTACTCGTTATCTGTTTTAGATGAGTAAAGCTTGGAGATGGAGGAGTTGGATACATCACACTTATAAACAAGATTTCATGGTAATATACTGTGGTGAGACCAGGCCAAAATCCTTGTAATAATATGCATTTATCTAATAACAATAGGCTGTCAATCATCCCAATAAATTGATTTTATTACCAAAGTTGGTTGGTGTGAGTGGTAAGGACTCTCATCTTTTAAACAAGTGGTTAGGGTTCGATTCCCGACTCTTGCGAATGAAAAAGCTAAACTTGGGAGGAGTCAACCTATTTAATTGCCTTCAGTATCCCGAATGAGATTGTCCCAGATGTCGGCAGGGATACTCCTGATCAACAAAAAAAAAAAAAATTAATTTTATTGGTCTTAATGTGTAAAATAATCAAGATCATGTCAAGTAGTGCTATGGGACTTACGATCTGATCTCTATTCTTTCTCAGATCTTATTTATCGGAAAATGATGGCCAACTATTCCATGACATTTTCTTAACCTCAATTAACTTGGCCTTCTTGTGCATTATTTAACCGCTAAGGGCATATATTGCAATTTGAAAAGGTACAAATACCATCGTTGTAAATAGAGCTACTCACGCGAGGATGAAGTCTTGTGCTTAAAACTTGGTGAAATTTCCAGGAAATTTAGGTTTAAGCTTTTCAAGAGCAATCCTATAGAGTATATCTGGCCTGAGTCCATACCTTGGGGTTTACAAGCTATCACGTATATTTGAGGGTTTACCACATATAAACCGAAGTTAGCGGCTGCGAATTCCCTCATTACAATAATAATAATAATAATAAAAAAAAAATAGAGCTAACCAAGTGGGTTTGGTAAACAAAATTTGTGAAAAAATAATTTGCTAGAAAAAGTGAATCAAGCTCGCTAAAATTAGTGGATAGATATGGACAAACAAAAGTGTTCACGGATAGACCCTTTCAGCTCACCAATACAATTAGCATAGACAATGTTTGCTGATAGCAAATCCAAATGAGACAAAGTGAAACAAAGTTAAAGTGAAATTCTATTGTGTGTCCCTACCATATTTTTCACTTTCCTATATTGTACCTCTCTGTCATGTTTCCTTCGACTTTTCATTAACTTTATTACTATCAAGCAACCGTACTTTGATATTTATTCGACTTAATAATGTATTACTATTATGTATGAGAAATATCACAAATCACTTTTAAGTACAAACTAGTATTAAAAAACCTTCATTATGAAGCATGAAATAATAATGGAGATTTGATGAATTTTCGTTAGATTCGTATATTATTTGGTGTGTTAATGGGTAATTTGGCAAATTAATAAGTAAATGATTAGGATATCGAGTAATTGGAATGCTAAATAGATAATTTAATAGATCAATTAAGAAATTATGTTAACAAAGACAATAAATAAGGTCATATGATATAGACTAATGTATAGATTTCAGGGGTACACCATAGAATTTAAAAACGGTCATGCTCATTCATGGACACAATTTACTTAATCATGGACACATTTTACCTAATTACCCTTCTCATTTTTGCCACTTTCTTTCTCTAAACTGTCATCCTCTCTTTAATCCAAGTAAAAAAAACCACAAACACACCAACCTCACTCCAACCGGCAACCACCACTCCAAACGTTGCCTATAGGCCGCCACGACAACCACTGCGTCTCCAACAAAACCACCGTTCTCGTCAGACCCACGACTCCCCAACCTCCACGCTCACCAGTGTATCACCAACCCCAAGCATCCATTAAACCATCTTCCAACCCAATTTGTTCAACCATACTAGTAGAGAAGACAGTTGAAAAGTAGGTCGGAAAGTAGACGACAACAAAACCCACCAAATGAAATTGCAGTGCCGCGCCCTTACCAACTGAAGACGGACGGAAATTGAAATTACCGATCGAAATTTTATTTTCTGTCGAAAAACTCGCGTTTTCTAGTAGTGCTCGTCGACCATAATCTGACTCAAAGATACGCCGCTACCCCACCACGCCTCTTCCCTGCCGTCAGTCCCCTGACTGCCAAGCCGCCACCACACCTTCCCCTAATTGAAAATTCTAAGACCTAATTGATACATATAACAACTTAATCCCAATAAAAATTAATGTAATTTATTGACAAAATGAATAATTTAGTTGTTTGGTGTGTGTTTTAAGATTTATAATTGAAGATTTTTTTGTAGAAATTGATGAAGTTTTGGAAGAGGGAAATCGAGGAGAATTTGGTTTCCTCTTTAGTTGAAAGGGTAGAGGGTGGAAAAATTATGAAAAAATGTCCAGGATTGAGTAATTTGCGTACATGAAAGAGCAACTACATTTAAAAAAATGTAGGAATACAATATAGAATACCAAAAATTTCGAGAGTACACAATAAAATATCTAAAAAAAAGGCTGGTACTCCATAGTTACAATTATTAAACCTAAAGTTGGAGTCAATAATCCCGTCGCAGTCATTTGCTTGAATGATTGCATGATCTAACTTATTTACCTTATCCAACATCACCTTAGTCCATAGAAGAATACATTTGTGCCGCAAACCCGTAAAGGTGGTAACTGAGTACTTTGTACAATCTAAGAAAAATGTGACTTTTTTTTGTCTAACGAAACACGCACTTAGTCGCATTACAATATAGGAGATATGGGGGATTCGAACCTCAGATTTATTGTTCACATTACCTCTGTCTTAATCATCAGACTAAGATATCTTTGGTAAAAAAAATCGTGACTTGTGGGCCTGAAAAGGGAGTTAATGAAGGAGGGGAGGATGCAGGATTTGAGGAATTAAGGGGGTGTGCAACACCCCCTTCTTACCCAGCCAAGGTAATCAGGAGATGTCACCATCTCGGTTTCCCGAGGCGGTGAAATCGGAATTACAATTAAGAAACGCATATATAAATAACATGTTTAGTGAATTACATAATGAATAAATAATTAATACAAGTGATTTCTATACATGACCAATACTACATCTACGTCAACTACAAAACGACTATGCAACTGTGGACTCCAACTCCGTGTCTTGGCCCGTGATCCCGCGCGCTACCAAATCAGACTCGTACTCAAAATGCTCCCTATATGATCGAAAATATCATATGGATAAACACAGGCCACCTCGGAAATAAGTGACAATTACACACAACCAACACACATCAGTTTCAGCAATATAAATATTCAAGACACGAGACATGTACATGAATATGTGACACACCAATGAAATGCACAATCCTCCACAACTCCGCAACCATGTCACTGATAGCAGGGTCACACCCACGGTATCAACAACCCGATGGCGACACCACAGTACCGCCCACAAAACAGCCAGACCACAATCCGTCAAACAGGTACTCGGGACACACCCGTGATACCAATCCCGGACGCTAACCAGACTCTTCCCAGGCGCCGTGACACCACACGTTCGCCTCAATACTCAAGTCATTAACGTGCACGTCCATCTTAGAGTGGAAAGCTCCTAGAGGCGACCCAAGCGTTAAACGGTCTTCCGCCAGTCTTATGTCTCCTCAACAACCATGTATCACCACCAGAACATGTATGTCACAATATGCACACAAATGCCAAGCATAAAACTTTCACATGAATTACGATTGCCAAACATGCCTCATGATGCAATTTCCCATTAACATAATATGATGAAAATCATATTATCAGGTATTGACAGTGTCACTTGGTCGAGGAGCGGTCCACTCGGGTACTGACATTTATCGGGTAATGACAGTGTCACTCGGTCGAGGAGCGGTCCACTCGGCTGAGTGCCACCTACTCGGTCGAGTGCACTATGTACTCGACCGAGTCAACTTTACTCGGTCGAGTAGACATTCTACTTGGCCTTGTCCACCCTACTTGGTCAACTACTAGCTCACTCGGTCCACTTCTAACCTTTACTTGGTCTAGTCTAAGTTTCACTTGGTCTAGTGTGAGGTCAAATCTTACTCTCGTTTAGCTCTCACGCATCCCAAGGCTACTTTTACGGATCTCAAAATATCCGGGTATTACATTAGTATTATGTGTAATTAAAGAGTAATAATAAGGGGTTTTATATATTAATTTAATACCCGAATATTTTGGGATCCATTCAAGAAGCCTTGGGATGCGTGAGAGCTAAACGGTTAAATTAGTATTACGACATTTATCGGGTATTAATAGTGTCACTCGGTTGAGGAGCGGTCCACTTGGCCGAGTGCCACCTACTCGGTCGAGTGCACTATGTACTCGGCTGAGTCTACTCTACTCGGTCGAGTTGACACTCTAGTCGGCCTTGTCCACCATACTCGGTCCACTACTAGCTCACTCGGTCCGCTTCTAATCTTTACTTGGTCTAGTCTAAGTTCCACTTGGTCTAGTGTGAGGTCAAATCTTACTCTCGTTTAGCTCTCACGCATCCCAAGGCTTCTTGTACGGATCCCAAAATATCCGGGTATTAGATTAGTATTATGAGTAATTCAAGAGTAATAATAAGAGGTTTTATAAATTAATTTAATACCCGGATATTTTGGGATCCGTACAAGAATCCTTGGGATGCGTGAGGGCTCAACAAGAGTAAGATTTGACCTTAGACTAGACCAAGTGGAACTTAGACTAGACCAAGTAAATATTAGAAGTGGACCGAGTGAGCTAATAGTGGACCGAGTAGGGTGGACAAGGCCGAGTAGAGTGTCTACTCGACCGAGTACATAGTGCAATCGACCGAGTAGGTGGCACTCGGCTGAGTAGACCGCTCCTCGATCGAGTGACTCTGTCAGTACCCGATAAATGTCATTTCGTCTCCTAACCCTAATTCATTTATTATCTTCTTCCTTATCTCTCCAAACTCTCTTCCTTCTTTCTAAAACCCTCATAAACACATTCATATGGGATTCAAGCTTACTTTAAGGGATTGCTCACCTACCTATCCTTCCTTCCACCTATGTAGGTAAGATCTACCCTTTCTAGTCTTATGAACCCTAGATTTTGGGGGTTTTCAATTGGGTTGTTTAATTAGTAATTATTGTTAGTATATTAGTAATTAATGGGTAGTAATAAGGGGTTTTGTGTTGTGTTATAGTGTATGATGATTTGTGATAGTTATTATGTGATTATTATAGAATGAGATAGTTTTATGAGATGGATTCTTGTTGTCTTGGGCTAGCTTATGGAGTATGCTAAAAGGTAGGTTAATCCTACTCAGTTTCGGTATTGTACACATATTGTTAATGGTCATTTGTTACTATTTGCATCGGATGAGTCATGTTGCACCTCATGTCGGTAATCGAGGACTTGAAGAGTCTCAAATGTGTCGGAGTTGATATTTATGGCATGTTAGCATATCATATTGCATAGTATATATGACATATTGTGATGGTTGCATATGTTAGAGGTTGGTGGTGGTATCGTGATTTTATCGGAGATGAAAGGCGGTTGGGAGGCCGTCTTCCGCTTGAGTCGCATCTTGGAGCTTCCCACTCCAAGAGGGATGTTCACATTAATGGCTTGAGTTATAGAGGGACAAGTGAGGTTGAGTCACGTCATCAGGCAGGGGATCCGGGTCGCTCTCGGGCCCGATACCACCGGGTGTCTGGAGTACCTTTTTACGGGCCGCGGTCCGGGCTGTTTTGGTGGGCGGTGATGCGGTGCCTTCACCGGGTTGTGGGTATGTCTGGGTGTGTCCTGGTACCAGTGTGGTGTGGTTGGAGATTGTACCCCATGCATCGCATTGTCATATTTCATATCCGTGTTTTATTGTAGTGTCAAATGTATTTATATTATCGAAACTGGCCGTTTGTGGCTTCTGTTAATTGTCGCCAATTTCCGGGGTGGCCTGTTTCAATCCATATGATATTTTCGATCATATGGGGAGCAGGTTGATTACAGTTTTTACGATGCATTCAGGATTTAGGGCCGCGTTTCGAGACTGGAGTCGATTTAGTGGACATGAGATAGAGGTCGTAGTAGATGAGTTGCACTTGTTATTTATGTTATTTGTAATCATTAAACTTATATTATTAATAAAATGTTCTTTTATTAGAGTTTTGAAGCACTACCTCAGGCAACCTAGATGGTAATGCTTCGATTATCTTGGCCGGATAATCGGGGTGTTACAAAGTGGTATCAGAGCGACGATTTTGGAACCTAAATCAATGAACCAAAATGAATTTAGGAGTGTCTAATAAAATGAACCCGCCATGAGTATGATAGGAGATCGGTTTTGGATGAGTAGGCGCCTTCATGCCAAAACTAGTGCCCATGGACTCTGTTGGTCACCACGTGGATGGGTATATGTATGGGAACGCTATGTGAATCATGATATAGTTGCCTGTATGTGTGGTAAAGGATGCATTTTGATAGCGTGTGTTTGTGTATGACGCGAAATATGATAATTTGTGGAAGTTGGATGGAGGAATTGTGGATATGACATGTTTTCCGGAGAATTACGGTGTGTGCGTATGCATGAGTGGCACTAGCCCCGAATCTTGGCATGTAAATATCATATACGTGTTTAAATTGCTAGTGTTATCATTAGAGCAGAAATAATGATGATAGTCGTTAGAATGTTTATAGGTATGAAGGTAAAGTGTTATGGACGGCAAGTACAATACCGTATGAGCTGACCCGGGGTAATTCATCGCTAGTCGACGGACTCCCGAACCTCTTATTGTGTTGCAGGGATACTTTGTTTGAGTATTAATCGAAAATTCTCGACCTTTCAGTGCTACTCGACCGAGTAGAAGGACCAACTCGACCGAGTGAAGTGTCATTCGACCGAGTGGACAGCTGACTCGACCGAGTGGAAAACCCAGAATCATTGGTTCAGTACTGGAAAATACACTCGACCGAGTGGACTCGCACTCGACCGAGTGGACTCGCACTCGGCCGAGTGTAACACCTCCATATACCAAGGTGACTTACCAAGACCATCTTAGCATATAAAGGCGTTACCATCTCGGTTGCCTGAGATATAGTAGATCAAAAGAAACCATTAAGAAACAACATTTAATGTATAAAGTTTAAGTCATACAAAACCAAAGCCAAAACTCCTCAATTGGAGGTACAAATGTCTCAAATCAAAGTACCAAAATCAGAATACCAAAAATACTAAAACCAACTATCAAAACACAGCGGAAACTAGCTACGCGACTCAGTGATGACTCCATCCCCTGCAACCCGCGAATACTCCAAGCTATACCTGTCAATCAACTGCTCACTACCCCCGAATGGATTATCACAGATACAAACACACATAACGGGGTCAGTTACTGTATAACACAAAATATCAAACATAATATCACATCACATTCCTCCAACAACACCAACAACAACACCATACATCCGACTACACTTCAAGTGTGTAGCCCTGCTAGTGGGGACCGCAACCTTTACCACCTAAGCCCCGCTCACATCATAAAGCGCAAACCTGACACGATTGTCGCAACCCTATCAAAAATAAAACCAACTGGTCTTAACTAAGTGTAGCAAGGGCAGTCGGGTATCGAATCCACAGGGAGCAAGGGAATCCTATAAACTATCTAAGTCTGCAAAGTAACCAAATTGGGGGTTGTTTGTTTGATTTTGTCTAAAAACTAAAAGACTAAAGGAAGAGAGAAAAAGGACAAGAGAATCAATAAAAAGAGAGGACTAGGATTGTCGGTTCACCATGGCTTCTTAAGACTAGACTAAAATCATAGGTCAACTCTAACTTGGTCTGCGGGATAGTGATAAGGTCCTTTCGGTCCGCTAATCACCCTAAGATAAAACTAACTT
>VHZZ01002696.1:27246-40512 GCA_009801015.1 Silene noctiflora | reverse complement strand
TACGATGCATTCGGGATTTGAGGTCGCGCTTCGAGATTGGAGTCGAGTTAGTAGACATGAGATAGAGGTCGTAGTAGATGAGTTGTATTTGTTATTTATGTTATTTGTAATCATTAAACTTATATTATTAATATAACGTTATTTTATTGGAGTTTTGAAACACTACCTTGGGCAACCGAGATGGTAATGCTTCGATTATCTTGGCCGGATAATTGGGGTGTTACAACTAATTATAATCACTAATTAACAACTCCCATTAAAACCCCCAATTTTTAAGGTTTGGGTCAACATAAAAAAATGCAGGAAAGGGATGAGTATCAACTTACTAGTGGAATGGATTGAGAAAGAATCAAACTTGGTGAATAATCCCTCAAAATCTTGGCTTGCTCTTCTTGCTAGTGTTCATGGGAATAATCTAGAGTGTTGTGGGTATTTGAGAAAGTGTAGAGAGTTTTTAGGGTTTGTTAGAATGAAGAAGAAACTGAAAAGGGAGTATATATATTAAGGCCCAATAAAACGGATCCCATCACGCGCAACTGGGTCTGAACTCGTACGCTCGGTCGAGTGTAAGAAGGCACTTGGTCGAGTGCACCTCCACTTGGTCGAGTACACCAGCCACTCAGCCCAGTGCACCTAAACAGAATATGGGTTAAAACCAGGAAGACACTCGGCCCACTTAGTCGGTCGATTGAGGGGCACTCGGTCGAGTACTTTGTTGTACTCGGCCGAGTGCATAACTAAGAAAGTCAGGGGTATTACAGTCTCCCCCCCTAAAATGAACTTCATCCCTGAAGTTCACACCCAACCCTTACAAGGCACTTCCGACCTTACTCTCTTCTCACAAAGCCAAGGTAACACTAACCCGAAAGAGGTTCAGACAACTTGCAGAACCAACTCAACAGACAAGGTCAACCTCACACGCGACTCACACTACCGCAACACCCTTAGTGCGACCTATCAAGCTCCATAGCACCAACACTACTAATCCACTAATCCAACACCGACTCCCAAGCATCACAACGAAAATCACTTTCAATTTATCATCGTCACTATGCGTTCCACAATAATAACACTCCAGTAATAATGACCTTCACTAGGAAATGACATCTACCAAAATGAAATGTTACATTCTCCCCTCCCTAAGATGAACATCGTCCCCGAAATTCGCTCACACTTAACACAATCAAATTCCGCTCCCACTCAACACCCTCAATATTATCACGGTTATACACAACTACAACCTTATTTTATGATTCCCTCCCTCCCGATAAGTAATACCACTAGTACTCCAAAATGTCCATTTCGTACTATATCCTTAGCTATTTCCGTGCAATAAAACCATTCCGCCCCACCAATAACCAGTTATCGCTTGATATAAATAATGATGGCTACTTCCACATGTAATATTTTCTATAACAATTGTCACACCTCCAACCATACCTCTCACCACCTAAGGTTTATGGCGAAATCCTTAACATAATCTGTAATACTACGATTTTCTGTGTCTGTAGCTACTCTATCGAGTAGGACTTACTCTGTCGAGTAAGTAAGTGCGTTCTACAATCAGAGTCTGGTTGTTGGGTACTCGATCGAGTAAGGGGAACTCGATCGAGTAAGTCACTTACTCGATCGAGTAAGTCAGTCTTACGGGTGTTTTTAGTCGGGCTTTGTTAATAACGCGAGAGTGGTATTTAACCTTTTCCGTCAGTTTCTTTTTCATTTTATCATTTCTAAATCACTCAAAGAAAAAAGAGAGAACGTAGTGCATTCCACTTCGCATTGTTAGCAAATAAAAAGGCTAGGGTCATCGGTTTTCGGAGTTCTTTACGCCGTTGCGATCGTCGTCTTGTAGCTAAGATCTAGATACCGTTTTTATGATGTTTAGTCGATTTGGATTAAAACCCTAATTGGGTGTTTTGGGGGGTAATTGGGGGTATCGTTGTAGTGATTGTGATTGTATGATTATATGTGTATAGGAGGTAAATTCGTAGAGGAGCACTTTTGATCATTGGATTACTACGTGGTGATTTCTATTCAGGTAGGGTTTCCCTACTCTATTATTGATTACATATGTATGAATGGATTGTGTTGGGTGACATGTTTTATGGATGTTTGGAGAATGGAATCGTATGGTTTAGTCAATGTATGTATGGTCTGTGTTGCGAGGCGCGCCCTCGCCTGAGTGGAGTCACTTGCGGGAGTGACTTCACGCCCTTGATTCGCCCTCTGTGGAACCCGCCACAGGAGGGGATGTGCACATTAATGAACATGGGTTTTATGCTCGGATTAGATGAGCGGGGATTTGGTGGGTGCGGCTGCGGTCCYCCACTGGCAGGGCTACACACTTTAGTGTGTAGTCAGTGATGTGGTGTGATGGTGGAGTTGGTGTGGTTTATGTTGTACTTTTTTATTTGGTTTGTGTTGTCAGTAACTGACCCCGTCTTATGTTTTTGAAAACTTTGGTGATCCATTCGGGGGTGGTGAGCAGTTATTGAGCAGGTATGATATATACTCATGGGATAGCTGTTCGATTACCACGAGATTTAGAAGTCTTCCGTTGTGTTACAGTTTTGTTAGTTTAGTTGTTAAACTTTTGAGACGGGTGTATATTTTGTTTAAGACAGTTTTGGTTTTGGTTATGTAAACAGTTTAAATTCATTTATTAAAGTATGTTTCGTTATTGTCTATTTGATTATCATTGCCTCTGGAAACCGAGATGGTAGCACTTCTATTCCTAAGGTGGCCTTGGTAAGGCACTTTGGTAAATGGGGGTGTTACATAATCTACTCTATTAACCTTGCAACATTACCATTCAATTATATCCTCCACGCTTCACGCACCTACCCCGACTACATAAGACATGACGCAAGATTCTCGCACAAAAATAGATCCTCTAAAGTCCTTTTTATTGCTACTAAACTCGCTCATACATTAACATGACACTGTAATACCCCGTAATTTAGTTAAGACTATATGAATAATTTACGTAATTTGGATAACTAAATAAAGGCTTTATAGTAATAATTAATTAAGACGGTAATTAAATAAATAAAGAAGTAAGATGGGCTAAGGCTAAATAATAATAATTAATGATAATAATAATAATTAATAGTGGTACGATAAAAATAATTGATGTTCGTATAATAAAATATAAATAATAATAATAATAGGATTTCCTATAGCTTAGTATAAATAGAAAAGGGATAGGCCATACCCTAGCTTTTACAATCAAGAAACTGAAAACTATATACACAATAAGGTATCTAGAGAGAAGGAAACAAGCAAGTTTACATTGCATAATTGATTAAAGGTAAGTCGATTTCGTAATTTAATCGTTTAAATTAGTTTATTCACATGTCTTAATCGTAACTATCGTATACACCGCATAAACCTACCATAGGCTGCTGCGTTTGACCCTAATAAGACCCTGGACCATCGTGACATCGTTGTGACCCAACCTAGGCCGTCGACTGCCGACTGGGGAGGCAGAAAGGGTGTTTAATTGGGCGGTGCAGGGCTGCTGTCGTGGGGTGTAAACAAAGAATTAAACCCGTGTTTTTGACCTGACTTGACTTGGAATTGGTTTGGGATGGCTGCTGGAGGAGGGTCAACCACGGGGGAGGCGACGTGGTGGCGAAAGGTGGTGTCTTGGGTTGTGTGGTGGCCGGAAAAATGAAAACAGGGGGATTTAGGGTGCTTTTGTGAAACCGTCTTAAGACGGATTTGGGGGCTGTCGTGGTTGCGTTTTGAGTAATTGGACCCCACCATACGTCGGAGGTGGTGTAGGTGGTGGCCAGTGGTGGACTGGGTGGTTGTTAAAGGGGCTGGTTTATTGGGTTGTTGTGTTTGCGTGTTTGTAGGTGCCCGTACAGTAGGAACCTAGGGCAAGCTCGTGTGGTGTGGTGGTTGGGCTCGACGTCTACCTTGATGGATGATGGGGACCACCGTGGTACTGGGTGGCTGACCACGGTGGGGACAAGTGGTTAGGACCGTACATTAGGGAGTTTTTGGTGTGTTTTGGATTGTGTTTGAAGGGTGTGGTTTGTGTTTTGTTAATAACTTCGAAGCGATAATTAATTAATGTAAATTACGTATATAATAGTTAATAGTTAATAATTAATAAATAATGTAATTCGTAAATTAATACAATAATCGAATAATGAATTAATTATAAAAATACTTGTTTTTAGGTGACGGTTTCGAGGTGGAGTATTTCTAATTATTACTTGGACTTTTGATGTCGGAGTTGCTAGCTGCGAGGTAGGATATATCTACTCAACTGTAATATTGATGTGTACATTATTTGTGGCATGTTTACATGCAATGTTGTTTTATTGAATGGTTTATTATGTTGGATGAATATTAATGGCATGAGATATATATTATTTGTTTTGGCATGGCATGCATTCATATTGTGTCGGATGTTGGAGATGATTATGTTGTATTAGGCCCAGGCCGGCGCTGCTTTCGACAGGCTTGAGCCCGGTGTCCTCGGGTTTTATCCTGGTTTTAGACCCAGGCTGGTCTGCAGGCTTGAACCTGGTGTCCGCAGGCATGGTCCTAGTTCTCAATGACGGTTGAGTTTTACCTCGGCCTAGGGAATGGCATGGTGGGAGTTTCAGAATGTGATCACGGGGAGTATTGGAGTTGTGTTGGATGCGGAGGTGCATCAGTTGCATTGTCTCATCATTTTTATGCATTTATTATTGTGTTGTTGTTTATTTATATCCTACTCAACCTTGTGGTTGACAGTGTATTCGTGAACACCTGTGATGAACCAATTATTGGGGAGCGGATTGATTGACAGGTTTTGAGTTGACTAAGCTGGGAGCTGGATGGCGTGAGGCTACAAGAGAAATTAAAAGTCTAGATCAATTTAGTTATTCACCCAGTTTTTATTTTCCGCTACGACTGTAATTTATTTATTTAAGTATTTTGGATTTGGTTTTGTAATAATGGCCTTAACGCTATATTTAATTTAAAGTACTGTTGTTTGTTTATCTTTGTAATCACTGCCTCAGGCAACTGAGATGGTAACAGTCTTATTTATTTGGGAATGTCTTGCTAAAGGCTCCTGAATAAATGAGGGTGTTATATATTCCTAACACTCCACTTCTACTATCCCAACAAAAGGTTATAGGCCACATGTAGCTTCTAGCTCAATATAACACATATTCCGCTAACCACTTGTCACTACAGGTCTATGAATGATACATCAAAATCCAGTTCATAAGCACCACAACAACTATGTCTCATTAACAAGTATCTACGAAAATATATTAACACAATAACTCTAATTAAAATTTTCAATTTATTATATATATATATATATATATATATATACACACACACACACACACACACACACACTCTACTTTTCATCCACAAGCAGGAAATCACTTGAAACAAACAATAGCACTCAAAATGCAATATCAATTCAAATGACAATAATAGAATGAACACAATATTTCAAAATTCATTTAGTAACCATTCCGTCTCCTACGCCACAACTGGTGACGGTATCACAATATCGTCACCAACAACCGCACCGCAGTGCGAAACACCACAGTCACATCAACCTCTATCACACTAAATCCAGTTTCGTGAACACGGTCTCAACACAACATTATTCATAAAGAATAATAACAACATCACAACTCAAATAAACACTACAACGAGATCACAATGCATAAAATGGATATTTCACGGAATAATTAAAGACAACTTTATAAGCAACATCTATACGACCACTCATTAGGTCGGAGTCCCACACAACTACTTTCTCATTTCGTAAAGACATAAATAAATTAAACGGTTATACAATATAACAAGAGTGATCAAAATACCTCCATAACATAATTGAACCCACATGCATTAGATGCCACATTCTCAATCTTGTAACCGCGAAGACCAACATGGTAATATTAAATCCATACTTATATATCTTAATTATTAAAACTAAAACTCATCCACCTTACGTCACGGCCGACAACACAAGCTCCTTATAAGAGTTCATCCCAAACTTGTAACAAATTCCTTTAGAATTCTAAATCGTCAGTTACATAATAACTTTCGATTTACCAATCTCATTTCCTCATCTTACAAAATAATGCTTCCCTAAAACCAATGTCGGAATATGACCACCGTTCATTACATCACGTGTAACACCCCCACTTACTAAGGACCTTCTGTAGGCTTCCCTGATAACCAAGGGTGCTACCATCTCGAATTCCCGAGGCAAGTACATATAAAATTGACCATCTGAGAACATACATTATATATTTAACACTTTACAAGAGACTGATGAAGCACAAACTATACAGAAGAAAGTATACTATAACTGGCGACACTATACAACTATTGATATCTCTACGTCAGCGGCCTCCCATCCCAAAGGCAACATTAGAACAGATAAGCAACCGTCACGGCAAATACACATGCAAGTCAGCCTGATCACCATCCCCGAATGGATCATCACAATTTTGAAAAACAACACAGGGTCAGTCAACTGTACAATAAAATAAAACATAATGCATAAACAACATCCAGCACAACCATCAAACTCCATCTCCCGCCTCCATCACAACCAAACTGACTACACACCGAGGTGTGTTGCCCTGCCAGTTGGGACCACAGCCGTACCACCAAAATGCCCGCTCCGCAGAGCGAACCCAGTTCTTTAATGTGCACATCCCCTTTACGCTGAGAGGACGCAAGAGGCGAACAATGGGGGTGAGACCACCTCTCACAATGGCTCACAAACCAACCAACTCCAACACCAACACCAACACCAACAACCACCACCATCCACAACATACAACAACCAAAACTCATAAAACAATCATAAACAGTACAAAGATCATCGCATTAATCACATAATATTCTACAGGCAACTGAGTTGGGAAGCCCTACCTAATAAGCAATCCGAAAAATGCCATTCATCGCACAGATGGTCATGATACACCGCTACCGACATCTACAATGATGATACAACCAAATTACACACGACCATAACCCTAACCCAAAACCGACAGATAGTGACGATGACTTACCTTACCGGACGATTGGATAACTAGGCCGGAGTCGACATAAACATCCATTCCCATGTTGGTCTCCTGGGTAGATGCTAGAAAAGTGAAGAGTTACAGGTAGGGGAGAAATACTCATATTTAGTGTTGATGGAAAAAGAGGGAAGAAAAGAAAAGAAATGAAAATTGCCGACGAGTTATGAAAATTGAGTACTATATTATTACGCTGTCAGCCGCCCACTCGGTCGAGTACCAACATACTCGACAGAGTCAACCGCACTCGGTCGAGTGCCCCACACTCGACCAAGTGTCACATACTAGATCGAGTCTGAGTCAATAACCAACTAGTTCAAACACGGTCAAGGTCGCACAAGCCAACTAAGTTCGGTCAACGGGTCCTCAAGGTTAGTCAACGGGTCCTCCGAAAGGACGGGTATTACAGTCTTCCCCCTTTAAAGAGAACGTCGTCCTTGAAGTTCAAATCTCCACACCCAATGCCAAGGCTTAACTAGTTAGGTTCAATACTAATTACGGTTCATCTAATTGTTGCCATCCATAGTCTCAATCTTACGCTACCACCATCCACCCGTCTCCTCTCCTTTCCACGCAACACCAATACCATTCATATAACACAAGCATACATCATACGTAACCTTTGTCATGCCATTCACATAACTCATGCACACATCGTACATAACCTTCTATTATGCTACGACATCATACAATACAACACGATACTACAACGCTTTGACAAACCACTAATGCAATTTCCTTCCATGCGCGCAATGCATCCTACCCCCCTTAAAAGGAACTTCATCCCCGAAGTTCACCCACCGAGTTGACACGGTCAAAAGTCACTTAGTAATATACCACCCCCATCTATGCGAGGAAAGAACACCTCTACATCTATTCTGACAGATCGATCATACAATTAAAATCGAGAAACATGGGTTAACCTCGACACGTCATGCCCCAACAAGGCCGTTACCCCCCCTCTCCCCGGACTGTGTGTCAATTCAAACCGTTACGCAGAGCCATTACCTGACCAACAGTCCATGCCCAACGCTACATTATAAATAAAATAAAATCCATATTAAAACACTGCACTCGGTCGAAACGCCAGCAATCGGTTGAGTAGCACGCACTCGGTCGAGTAAGCTGAACTCGGTCGAGTGTTCTGTGTACTCGGTCGAGTCACACCAAAACAGAATACCACCAATTACTGGTCTGAAGGCACTCGGTCGAGTGCGATAGGTACTCGGTCGAGTTCGCTCTACTCGGTGAGTACCACTCAAACACTCGGTAGAGTCCTCAGAATTCAGAAAATAATCCGCATATGAGACTAACATCTCATAACCTTGTCCACCCGCAACAAGACCAAAATGGTGACTCAAGGCCACCCCGAGTCATATCAACCAAGTAAAATCTAAGGACACAAAATAAGTTTAGGCCTTATAGTCGCATACAACATCCCGTAATAAAAGCCATGTGCCACAAGGCACCAAATATGACATGAGTTCCACAAAATAACAAAGAATATAAACTCAATGGGGGTTGCTCGAACCATCATCCAGCTCTTCCTCGTTCCCCACTCCGAAATATCCCCCTCTGAAACCAGACGACGCCGAACAAAAATCTCCCCCGAAGGGAGGCGACGGAACACCATACTCTCCCCCAAACCATCGCCCCTGGTCATTAAGCTGGCTCCGTAGTTAGCTCCCCACGGTTCAGTGAAGCACCCCCTCACAAAGCTCTCCGGTGCACCCCAAAAAGCACGGTCCACCCTAAAGCAGTGGAAAACACCACTGTCATCATCGGGTCCCCTCCACCACGCCGGCTCAAGAAGTCCCGCTCTGATACCCTGCTGCTAAGTCATCTCGTGAAGGCATCTCAACACTAAAGTGTTGGACAACCGCTCTGTCAGCTCGCTCATCTGCATCCTAGGGTCATGCACGGTGGGATAGCCTGGATACTAATACATGGGGCCACCCTAGGGTACATATGGGGTCTCCTCCGGTACCCATCGTGTAGCCCTCGTACCCCTAGGTGCCCGGGTCGCCGGGGTCTCCATCCTTTTGCTAGAGGCTAAGGTGGGATCTAGCATATCATGAAGTACGTGCCCCAGAATCAAGTAGGTCTGGTCATCAGGCGTCATGTAGTCGGTGCACTCCTCCAAGTGCTCCGTCTCAGGGAGGTTAGTCGGATCGGGCAACCTCATCCACAACGTGCCCCTAACCCTCCATGCCAAGGTCTTATCATCCAACACCCGAATTCATTTCTGATGGAGAAAATAATCCTTATCTAAAGCCGGTCCACTTTTTAACATAGGTGAGAAGTCGGGAGAAGGCTCGAAATTGGCCAACTTTTGGGGTAGCTGGGTCACTATGGCCCTACAACTAAGGTGACGGTGGGGTGACTTGGCCATAAAAGCTAGACTGCTGCACACGATCACCGGTGGACTATAATAGAACCTCACCTTCCTCTTTGGGTTCAAATAGGACATTAAAAGCATCACATCATGTGAGTTTAGCTTACTTACATCACTCCGCCCGTACAAAAAGCAAGTCATCATCCTTAGGATGATCTTATAGGTGACATGTTGCACATCATTGATTAACATAGCACTCACATTGACCGCCGCACCGGTCAGCAAGGAGAGGTATTCACTAGCCCGACACTCCTTAGACACATCCAAGTAGTGGTCCGCGCGCGGTAGGCTTCTCAATCCCCAAAGTCTCGGCAATATCCTCAATGGTCAGATCAA
Source organism: Silene noctiflora (assembly GCA_009801015.1). Classification (NCBI taxonomy): domain Eukaryota; kingdom Viridiplantae; phylum Streptophyta; class Magnoliopsida; order Caryophyllales; family Caryophyllaceae; genus Silene; species Silene noctiflora. The sequence goes on along the minus strand of VHZZ01002696.1, from coordinate 30,720 downwards.
AGTCATGGTTCATCACCCTAAAATGGCAAGTCTCAGCATCCTCATCATACGTGAAAGAGCTCATGAACTCCAATGTGAGGAACTCGTAAGAGTGTTTCCTCAACCGGTACAACCCCATAAACCCCAAGGTCTCAAAGATTTGCCTCACATCAACCTCAATTCCCAACTCCTCCAATATAGCCGTGTCCACGCACCTAGTAGCCCAAATGGTGCGAGTCATCAGTGACACAAAGTTCTCCCGCTGCCTAAATTCATCGAACTCAACAGACGAATATTGCCCCACGGGTGGAACGATCGGACCCTGGCTTCCCTGCCCTCTCTCGGCCCTAGCTCTCTTGGTAGGTGGTCGGTTTGCGTTGGCTCTCGGCATGATGTATTGACATCAATAGACAGCAAATGAAAGGATCAAGGATTGTAAACAAAAGGAAATTTTCAGTTTTCCTCTAACAACACAAGTGAAGCTTTAAGACGGTCTTTTTTTTCCTGCTCAAACTACTCAAAATTAGTTGCAAAACGTGATGACACTAGCATCCTATGGTCTTTTCAAGCCCTAGAAGAGAATTGAAAGAATCAAAAACCAAAATTTCGAATGAAACCCTAGAAAATTCGAATTCAATTGTTACAAGATTTAGCTTAAAATTCCAGTTTCTAGTATCAAAGCAAGAGCTAAAACAAGTTACAACATAAATCTAAGCATAGAACTAAGGCTTTCAACTTCTAATTGAGGATTTTGTTACCAAACATGAAGAAACTAATGAAAATAGCATTACCTTGAAAATTTGGAAAAAGATGAGAAGAAAAGGATAATCAAGACGGATTTGAGGCGTAAAAACACAACATCCTTCAAGCTTTGATGAGAGGAAAACAGTTTGAGAGTGTTTGAAAGATAATAAGTGTTGAGTTGTGTCGAAAATAAGGAGGAAAAAGAGGTTTATAAGTGAAAGATATAAAATCGCGATTCTGGGTTATTTGGGGCACTCGGTCGAGTACGAGTCGCTCTCGGTCAAGTGTTCGCCACTCGGTCGAGTCCCAGGTACTCGGTCGAGTATCCCAAATGGCAGATTCAATCAGGTTCTGCCTATTTACGGACTCGGTCGAGTTTCCTTCGCACTTGGTCGAGTGGGCATGACTCGGTTGAGTACGTCCTTGTACTCGGTCGAGTTCCCCTAAAAGTCAACTCAAACGTTTATGTTGTCAATATCAGTCATTCTTGCAATAGAAATACGTCGTTCGGAATCTGAGGAGCGTCCCGGAACTCATCACTTAGCATTTCCTCACCAGTCCACAAAACACATGCTGAAGATACAAACACATTCTAACTACTAGCACTCTACTGTCTATCGACTCAAAACGCATAGCTATACCTGGTAGCCTTATATCTATAGTTCACACATACCTAAGTTCAAGCAATTCAACAGTCACATCAGCATATTCTTTACTTTGCATCATTATTTACACAACTCCCCTATGGCAAACATTCACCACCCGTACGCTGTATCACAGCACTCGTATACATATAAGATACACACAACCAAACACATCAAAATATGAACATATAGCACACAAGTAAACTTCAACATAGTACCCCACCCTGAGTTTAATGGCTTAGGAACATTGGGGCCGGGTTTCCGGAATGAGGGCGCCTTCTCACCCAAAACCAATCATAAGGGGCTCCCAACATACATACACCAGATTCATTTTAATTAACTCCCTATGTTCATTAGGTTCATTGGTTACAGGTTCCAAAATCGTCGCTCTGATACCACTTTATAATACCCTCACTTACCAAGGAGCTTTCTCTAGGCTTTCCTGATAACCAAGGGTGATACCATCTCTGTTACCGGAGGTAAGTACATATCAAATTGACCATATGAGAACATACATTAGATATTTTACACTTTATAAGAGACTGGTGAAGCACAAACTATACAGAAGAAAGTATACTACAACTAGCGACACTATACAACTACTGATATCTCTACGTCAGTGACCTCCCATCCCAAGGCAACATCAGAACAGATAAGAAACCGTCACAATAACTACACCTGCAAGTCAGCCTGCTCACCACCCCCGAATGGATCATCATAGTTTTGAGAAACAACACGGGGTCAGTCAACTGTACAATAAAATATAACATAATGCATAAACAACATCCAGCACAGCCATCAAACTCCATCTCCCGCCTCCATCACAACCAAACTGACTATACACCGAGGTGTGTAGCCCTGCTAGTGGGGACCGCAACCTTACCATCAAAATCCCCGCTCCGCAGAGCGAACTCTGCACATCCTCCTTACGCTAAGAGAACGCAAGAGGCGAACAATGGGGGTGAGACCACCTCTTACAATGGCCCACAAACCAACAAACTCCAACACCAAAAACCACCACCATCCACAACATACAACAACCACAACGCATACAACAATCATAACCAGTACAAAGATCATTATATTAATCACATAATATTCTACAGGCAACTGAGTAGGAAAACCCGACCTTATAAGCAATCCAAGAAATGTCATTCAGCGCACACATGGTCACGATACACCGCTACCGACACCTCCAACAATGATACAACCAAATTACACACGACCATAACCCTAACCTAAAACCGAAAGATAGTGACGATGACTTACCTTATCGGACGATTCGACAATTAGGTTGGAGTCGACATACACATCCATTCCCATGTTGGTCTCCTGGGTAGATGCTAGAAAGGTGAAGGGTTAAAGGTAGGGGATAAATACTCAGATCTAGGGTTGAGGGAAGAAGAGGGAAGAAAAGAAAATAAATGAAAACTGCCGACGAGTAATGACAATTGCGTACTGTATTATTACGCTGTCAGCCGCCCACTCGGTCGAGCACCAACATACTCGATCGAGTCAACCGCACTCGATCGAGTACCCCACAATCGACCAAGTGTCACATACTAGGTCAAGTCTGAGTCATCGACCAACGAGTTCTAACATGGTCAAGGTCTCACAAGTCAACTAAGAACAGTCAACGAGTCCTCAAGGTCAGTGAACGGGTCCTCCGAAGGGACGGGTATTACATCACACGTATACAATCACCCTTTAGTAGTTTTAGCACCAAACCTTAGTAGAACTTCCTAGACGCCTTTGATAAATCTATTTTATATAGGATTTTACCCCTCATTTTATTTCGGTTTTACAAGATAATTGCATTACTAATAATGATTTATAAGCTAATTTCGTATGTTAGGTGCTTTGCTTGTATTCTAACGTGTTTTGTAGGAAATTAAGCTTTTTCCTAAAGTTTAGCAAGCATTTGACGATTACGGGGCTAAGAGAAAACCAAGATGGACCACGCAAGCAAAAGGAAATGTGGAAACAAATGGCCCAAATACCAAATCATCAACAAATGTAAACAATTAACAAAGGAAGTCCAAAAGGAGGTCCAGTAATTCATGTGGAAATGTAACATAGGATCCCTAGAAGATTCCGCAAAATGCAT
>VHZZ01002692.1:58668-69120 GCA_009801015.1 Silene noctiflora | reverse complement strand
CGATCGAGTAAGTAAGTTACTCGATCGAGTGGCCCCTACTCGATCGAGTGACCCAGTTACTCGATCGAGTACCACACTTCCAGACTCTGTCTTAAGAAGACACAGACTTACTCGACAGAGTAAGTCCTACTCGGTCGAGTCACCAAAGGCATGGAAAACCGAAGTATTACAGAATCCACGGAGAGCGCGGTGGTTGCTCATTAGTTGTGATGGGGTGAATTTTACCTTGGTCGGTCACAGGTTTTATAGATTGATTTGGTTTATGCAAAGTAAATAATAAAATGCAAACAATAAAATAAAAGATGTCTAGGGGGTCGGTTCATACATGCAAATTGATGATTTAAATGTTTATTAAACTAGTGAACACAAATTATCACCCATGCCTAATGACACCCGACTTTCACTTTTAGCATCGGCCTTAAATCGGGTCATAACAAGCTTTCACTATGAGTTAAGTCGATCTACTACGACATGCTAGTTCTAATACAAATCCATGCCTCTCGACTTATAGATTGTATAACATATTTAATCCTAGAATGTGATCAATAAACTAGATTAACATTACAAATTAAGCATGTGTAGAAATGATAAGTGATTAACCAATTAACAACATATTTTATTATCAATTTAACATGACAAATGAAAATGCTTAAATGAAAATGTAAACATAATGTAAAATTATAATGTAAATAACATAAATAAAAACGAAATAGAATTGCCGTAAGGAAATCGAAGAACACAAAGGAAGAGGAATTGAAGAATAATAACTTGAATAAACATGAATTGGAAATGGAATATGATAATGAAATTCTTACAATGAAATATTAATCTAAACTAATCTAAGCTAAATTAAACTAACTAATATTATTTAGAGAGAATTACATAGAAAAATATGTAAGAGAGGTGTAAGGAGTGGAGTCGAATAATCATACAAGGCTTTGTATTTATAGGGAAACAAGGGAGTAACGGATGCGCATAAAGGGGCCTATCTCCGATCGGGGTAACCCATCCCCGATCGGGGACGTGGGTTTCTAGCCCGGGCACCTTAATTTCATGCATTAACTCCCATGGAATCCTATTTGGTGTTTAATTTTGCGATTAATCACCCGGTTTAAGATCTTCATTTGGCATCCTAAGAACTTTGGAATTCTATGTTTTTCACTCTAATTTGGACTTTGATTTTGGGATTAAATTGCACATTGACTTCATTTTCTATTTTTATATTAATCCATTAAATCGCAATGCAAAAACCCATGCAAATCTTCCTTCTTGGTCTAATCTTTCTCTTATACTTAGACTTGTATTCTAGTCTTGTATATTTAGTAGAATTCAGCTCCTAAAAGCTTAATTACCTACAAAACATGTTGAAACAAGCAAATATACTAGAATACACATACTAGCTCATAAAACACTATGATAAGTGCCAAATGTCATGAGAAATGCAGTTAATCTAAGGGATTAAAGTATATAAATTATGCACTTATCAGGATGCAAGATCTCTGAAGAGCTCGTCATTGACCGTGTGCTTCACTCCCTCTCACTAGTCAAGGGGTTCACCCAATTTAGGGTGAAATACAACATGGCTAACATGAAGAAAATTCTTCATGAGCTCCACTCTCTAATCGTTTAAGCAGAGAAGGATATGGGAGGTAGTGAGAGTATAAGGAAGGATGCCCTTGCCATTAAGGTAAAGGGTAAAGGACATTCAAGAAATGTGGTGGTAAAGGAAAGAAGTCCGCACCCATCAAGGGTAAAGGGAAAGATATTGCGACTAGCTCTTCCAAACCTAAGAAGGGTGCTCCTTTGGGTGATAAGTTCCATTATTGTGATAATGTGGGACATTGGAAACGTAATTGTCTCAAGTATTTGAATGATATCAAAGCTGGTCGTGTGACACCATCAAGTAATTACTCATCCAATCTTTACATGATAGATATTAATTACGCTTCTAATACAACCTGGTTATTGGATACTGGTTGTGGTTCTCATCTGTGCAATCATTTGCAGGGCCTAAGAAGCGTAAGAAAGATAACCAAGGGTGATGTGAACCTTCGGATGGGCAACGGTTCTAAAGTAGTGGCCTTCTCTGTAGGAACATATGTAATTTGTCTAGCTTCGGGTTTGGAATTGTATCTAAATAATTGTTATTTTGTTTCGACTTTATCTAAGAATATTATATCCGTATCCGTGTTAGACGCAGAAGGATTTCATTTTGTGATCAAAGACAAAACTTGTATGTTTTCACTTAATGACTTGGTTTATGGCTAAGCTTTTTCCGTTAATGGTATTTATATTCTCGAGACTTCTAGTAATAATTATTATGTAGAAAATGAAAGACTCAAAATGGGTGATCCCGATCTTTCTTATGTATGGCATTGTCGTCTAGGACACAGAAACGAGAACCGCATTAGAAGACTAGTTTTGACGGGTATAATTAAACCACTTAAGTTCGAATCATATGGTAATGTGAATATTGTCTTCTTGGTTAGATGACTCTTTCACCTTTTACAGGAAAAAGGGACTCGAGCAAGTGAATTGTTGGGTTTAATACATACAGATGTATGTGGTCCAATGACAATCACTGCAAGAGGAAACTATGACTACTTCATCAATTTTACCGATGACCAAAGTGGGTTTGGTTTCGTTTACTTAATGAAGTATAAAAGTGAAGCTTTTGAAAAATTCTAAGAATTTCAAAACGAAGTAGAAAACCAACTAGATAAGAAAATCAAAACATTACGATCAGATCGTGGTGGCGAATACATGAGTAATGAATTTGTTTCTCACCTTAAAAACTGTGGTATTGTATCTCAGTTAGCTCCACCTAGCACACCACAATTAAATGGTGTGGCTCAGAGGAGAAATCGAACCTTATTAGATATGGTTCGTTCGATGATAAGTCAAACAGAGCTACCAGACTCATTTTGGGGATTTGCCATTCCGTCTGCTATTCGATCACTAAATCAAAGCCCAACTAAAGCAACTCGAAAAACTCCATTTGAGATATGGAAAGGGAAGGTCCCAAATTTGTCATATATGAAAATATGGGGTTGCAACGCTTATGTCAAGAACAAGTATGATGATAAGCTAGCCTCTCGTTCTGACAAATGTATCTTTGTAGGTTATCCCAAGGAAACTCGTGGCTATTAATTCTAGAACCGTGATGAAAACAATGTGTTTGTGGCTCGTGAGGTTGTCTTTCTAGAACAAGAATTTGTATCTAGAAGACAGGGTATGAGAAAATTTGAACTTAAAGAAGTTTAAGAGCCATAAGCTGAGGAGACGATACAGGAAGATGTTCCTTCTTCTTCTGGCTCTATTATTGTTCCTTCTGAACCTAGGAGGTCAGACAGGGTTAGTCGACAACCTGATAGATATATGGGAGTTATCGAAGATGATGGTGATTACGAAGTATTGCTATTAGAAAGTGATGAGCCTACAACCTACAAAGCAGCTATTGCTAGTTCTAACTCTTAAGCTATGGCTAGAAGCCATGCAATCTGAAATGGGTTCTATGTATAATAATCAGGTATGGGACCTAGTAGACTTACCTGAAGATGTACGACCTCTTCGGTGTAAGTGGATCTTTAAGATTAAAATCGGCATAGATGGACATGATGATGTCTACAAGGCTAGACTGGTTGCGAAATGTTTTACTCAGGTTCATGGCTTACACTATGATGAAACCTTTGCACCTGTTGCTATGCTAAGATCTGTTCGGATCATGTTAGCGATTGCTGCATTTCATGACTATGAAATATGGCAAATGGATGTCACGACCGCATTCCTGAACGAGTTTCTGGAAGAGGAAGTGTACATGACACAACTTGAAGGTTTTGTGGATCCTAAAAATCCTAACAAATTGTGAAAACTTAAGAGATCCATTTATGGTCTTAAGCAAGCATCTAGAAGTTGGAATCATCACTTTGATCATGTTGTTAAACAAAATGTTTTTTCTCGAAGTGTTGATGAACCATGTTTATACATGAAGTTTAGTGGGAGTAAGGTTGTTTTCCTAGTTTTGTATAAGGATGACATACTACTCATTGGAAATGATGTACCAATGCTTACTTCTGTTAAGGAGTGGTTGGGAAATCGTCTACTAAAGCGGAAAAGCGATGATATCTGGAAGCAGAAAAACGATACTCCTGTATCTACTGAAGCAGAAAAGTGTCTTCGCTATCTGGAAGAACAACTCATGTACCTCAAAGGGGATGATATCTATAGGGAAAACAGTCGGACATATGAGGCAGTGAGCACCTAATTGCCTACTAACTTCAGCATGACTGACATTCCAAGGTTCAAAGGACAAGAAAATCCTCTAAATCACATTCGAGCCTTCAAAGACTATATGTCCATCAAGGTTATCAAACTTGAGATGTTTCTAAGGATATTTCCTTCATCTCTCGATACTATCCCTAAGAAATGGGTCAATTCTTTAGATCCTAAGAAAATTGCGACTTGGGATGATGCCACAATTGAGTTCCCCAAGAAATATGCGGATAATGCTGAAATCCAAGTTAGTATGCGTACTCTAGAAGTGTTAAACTCAAAATGAAAAAGAAGGTTTCACCGACTTCCTAAGTAGGTGGAGAAACACTAGCACGCAACTTGTTGAACGCCCAGATGAAGCTACTATTGTGGAAAAGTTCATCGATAATCTGAAACCTATCTTTGCAAACCACCTAAGGTACCCGAATAACAAGTCTTTCAAAGACTCAATTGTTTTAGGTACGAGAATCGAAGACGATATTCGCAAAGGACTCTAGTCCAAAACTATGGGGACAAGGATATCAAGGCTCAACATCGACTGAAAATCGTTCTTACGGTTCAAAAAACAAAGGGATGAGGTAAACCTCGTGGAACTCTTCAAGAGGACTAACCTACCCAGAAAGTTCACTGATATTGGGGATATTTACTCCAGTGCATTTAAGAGGCTAATCAAGCAAGGTAAGTTACAACCCATTGGACCTATACCTGACCTAGAGAAGAAGTCAAGTTCTGGGACGACAATGCCTATTATGAACACCACATGGGTAAGGGACATGACACAAAAGCTTGCTTTAGACTAAATCATGTTATCCAAGACATGATTGAAGATGGTTGATTGCCTATCCCTCCTACAAGCAAGCCCAACAATTATAAAACTCCTCTTGGAATTTTAGTAATTTCAGATGAAGAATCCACCTTGGATTGCTCACATCTCATCTACCCAGTATAAGATGAAATCATCTCAATAAATGAAGAGTTGTATTCTATCATCACACCTACCATTTCCGACTTTATAACATGGCCAAGAAGCATGAGTAGGAAATTTATTGACTTGGAAGACAATGATTCCAGACTCAAGGGGTCCCATATCCCACAAAGAAAAGTCCACGCAAATGGTCACTACCCTCTCTGAGGATTCTATGATGCCAGAGGTTATCGCAGTAGTCGACGATTTAGTTCAACTAGTTAATGAGTTAGAAAATGAAATCATACGACTACAAAAGCTCAACACCAGCAATGGCGTGTGCGCAGATAATGATGAAGATGTTTATGTTAAAACCGTGGACATTGACGTCGATCATCTCACTTGATCAGGTCGCCCATATCAAAACATCACTCCAGGACAAACGAATAACAATGTTCCTACAGGAAATCCCACTCAAGTGGATGCGGATGAGACTTTGGCTAATAATTCATTAATGAAGCAGTTGCAAAGAACCAAGGCTGATCTTTCAGTCTGGAAACTAATATCAAGCTCATTCCCACATCGCCAAGCTTTCCTACAAGCTTTGGCTAAACTAAGTACACCTTCTGATTCTACCCGAAATGATATGGTCAATCTAGTCCTCCAGGACTCAATCAAGTTAAGTAACCCAATTACTTTCTCAGACGAAGTCCTACCTCACTTTGGTGTTAATCACAACCTAACCCTATACATCACCGTCACGTGCCTAAAAAAGAATGTACCCATGACATTGGTAAATGACGGCTTGACAGTAAATGTCATAACACTCAAGACAGCACATATACTGGACATAAATGAGTCAGATAGGACTTCGACTAATCAGGGATTTCCTGTATACGACGGGACATGTCGTAGAGTAGTGGGCCTCGTTGATCTTACCATAACCATTGGACCAGTCAAAAGAAAGGTCAATTTCCAAATAGTAGACATTGAGGCATCATTCAATATACTACTAAAGAGGCCTTGGATCTATGCTTGCAAAGCTGTGATATCCACCCTTCACCAAAAAGTTAAGATTCCCTTAGATGGTCAAGTGGTGACAAATCGCTTCGTCTCCAATCAAAGCAATCATCAAGAAAGTATCAAGTAACCAGGTCATCTTTGACCCAATACACGAGTTAGGAGGATTTCAAGTCGTCAATATCATAGAGATTGAGCTTGCTCAATTATATTTCAGTCCTCACTCTAATCTAGTGGTCAACCACCTATTATTTCCCAGGGATGCCTCTGAATCCCATCAGGAAGAATAACTTCGCGCCTTTTAAGGAAGGCAACTCTTAAAGAATACCTTTAGGGTTAGGTTATAAACCAACTATGGAGGAATCTTTTGAAATTCTTTCTCAACTTAATGCTCGAAAGCACAAAGGTATCCAGTTACGACCGTACCAACCCACACTGAATGGGTACTTCGTCAGAGAAGGAGAATATGAATCTTTTCATGACTTTCTTGAACAGTGGATACATTAAGGAAATAGGCAATTAGGGATAGGATTGTTCCACGACTGTTACTTCATCCTCTAAGAAACGGTTCCTACCGTTAAAGCTCCTTCAAAACCTTGCCTCGACAGCCAAGCTGTCAGCCTCGTATTTAGGTATGATCGATTCGTTAAGGCAGCCTTGGATGAGTTTATTAACATGATACTTCGGGATGACCATTTTGATCCCACAGCTCTAACCACAGATGCAGATCCAACAAAAAGACAAACAGGGTGGGGAAAGTCGATCAAATTGACAAATAATCAAGGAAGGCTCTTCAAGCTCACTAAAGGAAAAGGAGAAATGTTTAAAAATGAACCAGAAGACGATGAGTTCGTGTTTAAGTCCGCGTTAGAGTCGGAATTATAATCTCAGTCCAAGTCTAGAGAAGTCATTAAAGACCCCACTCCCTTTATTTCTCCTAGTTTAACTTCTAGTATTAGTAGCCTTAGGCCTATCCCAGCAATAGTTCCTCCTTTGCCACTGACCAAAGATCAGTTGGCTTCTTTGTTTATGTTATTTTCAAATTTTAATATGAAAAAATCAAATTCTGCTCACTCCTTGTGTTATGATTGCAATTATGTTTGTGACGATACTGACGATGATTTTGACCCAGACTCACTTGACTTGCAACCCTATCTGACAAAAGAAATATTGGAAGAGGGATAGGGGGCACAAGTTATAGAGAACACTGAACCAATTGACATGGGAACAGACCTTGAACCCAAAGAACTTAGGATATGGACCACCCTAGACTCAACTGAAAGGGCTCACTTCATCGACCTTCTACACGAGTTTAAAGACGTCTTTGCTTAGTCCTACAAAGACAGGCCAAGGATAGACATGGACATTGCAGAACATTATATCCCGATCAAGCTAGGTTTCAAACAAGTTAAGCAAAAACTTCGCAGAATGAGAACAGAATGGGGTCTTAAGATCAAGGAAGAGGTAGACAAAAAATTCAATGTCGGGTTCATTAAAGTTTCCGAGTATTATGACTTGGTAGCCAACATCGTCCCCGTACCCAAAAAAGGATGGGCGAATCCGAGTTTAGGTTGATTTTATAGATTTGAATAAGGCTAGTCCTAAGGACGACTTTCAATTACCCCATATCAACATATTGGTAGATAATACAGCATACCACGCACTTCTTTCTTTCTTGGATGGATACGTAGGCTACAGTCAGATCAAAATGGCTGATGAAGTCATGCATAAAACCACATTTGTCACTGAATGGGGAACCTATTGCTACACCGTCATGCCTTTCAGATTAATCAACGCTGGTGCAACGTATCAACGCACAACCACTATCTTGCTACACGACATGATGCATAACGAAGTAGAACTGTATGTTGCTAATATGATTGTTAAATTCAAATCCAGACACGGTCACATTGCTAACCTACGCAAATTCTTCCTTAGAGTTCGTACGTATAATATGAGACTCAATCCTCAGAAGTGCGCTTTTGGGGTAAGATCTGGGAAGTTGTTAGGTCACGTCGTAAGTCAACGAGGGATAGAGATCGAACCATCCAAGATCAAGGCTCTAATCGAGATGCCGCAACCATGGACAATGAAATCCATGGACAATGAAATAAATTCGAGGTTTCCTAGGCAAGGTGCAATACATAAGCCGTTTCATCTCCAAGCTTACCATGATATGTAAGCCAGTATTCAAAAAACTCAAAAAGACAGAATTCGAGAGAATTATGGAGATTTTGGCTAAACCACCTGTTCTCATACCGCCACAGAAAGGCCAACCTTTATTTCATATACCTTATTGTTACGGAAACAGCCATGTGATCCATGTTCTCTCAATCGGTAGGGAAAGAGGAACGGGCCATCTACTACCTCAGCAAGAAGTTCTTGGAATATGAGACGAAGTATACACCTCTTGAGAAAACTTCCCTCGCTCTTGTGTGGGGAACAAAGAAGCTGCGATATTACATGCTCAGCTAATCTGTCAAAGTCAACTCAAAAATGGATCCCATAAAATACATTTTCGAGAAGCCAATTCTTAATGGTCGATTAGCAAGATGGAGTCTAATGCTTTTTGTGTTTGACCTCAAATATGTGCATCTGAAGGCAATTAAAGGACGGGCAGTGGCCGAATTCTTCGCAGATAATCCCATACAAGATACCCAAATGACAGACACATTGTCATTTCCGAACGAAAATATCCTTCTTACCAACACAGAATCTTGGTATCTTACTTTGATGAGGCTTCCAATATAATAGGGTATGGGATCGGAGTGTTGCTCATTTCTCTTGAAGGTGAGCATACACCAATTTCAGTCAAACTCGACTTCGGGGTGATTAATAATGTGGCAGAGTATGAGGCCTGCCTCATAGGTTTACATGCAGAAGTTAGTCTCGGCATTAAAAGACTTCGAGTACATGGAGACTCATCCTTCATCATTAATCAGATCACTGGATCGTGGAAAATATGGAGTGAAAATCTAGCCCCCATATCAATCGAGAGTAGACGAGGTGGCTCAATTCTTTGACAAATTATTTACTTACACTTTCCAAGAGAGGAAAACCAATTTGCAGGCGCTCTTGCGAAATTTGCATCCCTCATTAACATGCCTGGCCATATGCTGGATATGCCTTTATTTATCGAAAGACGATCCGAACCAGCCTATATACACCTACTAACTGACGAAGAGGAAGATCAAGAAGAGGCTTGGTACCAATCCATTCTTGATTAAAAACTCAATGGTGAATGTCCACCGAATATAGACAAGAGGGGACGACGAGCCATAATGTTACTAGCCTCCCAATACGTCTTGAATCAAGGAGAATTATAAAAACAAAATGCCACAAGGCGTTATTCCTCGATCGTTCAAAAGCAAAGGAGGAGGAAGTCCATGATGGAGAATGTGGTTCTCACATGAGTGGGCCGATTATGGCAGAAAAAATCGTGCTTTTGGGATACTAGTGGACGACCATGGAAACAGATAGTATCAAATATGTCAGACATTGCCACTATTGTCAAATCTTTGCGAATGTGCAACATCTTCCACCATCCTTTTTATACACAATGACGTCGCCCGAGCCATTCTCCAAATGGGGAAGAGATATCATTGGAAAAATCACTCCTGCAGGGATGAGAGGCCATTGTTACATCCTAGTGGCAATAGACTATTTCACAAAATCGGTGGAAGCAGCTTCCTATACTAATCGCATCCAAGAAAGTGGCTAAGTTCATACAATCCAACATCATTTTTCGATATGGGTGCCCACATGAATCATCAGTGACAAATGTTCTTATTTCCAAGCTGAAGCTGCACAAGTGCTCGCTAAGTACAAAATCCAGCATCATCATTCCTCACTATACCGACCCCAACCAATGGAGCTGCAGAGGCAGCCAATCAGAATGTCGTCATGATCATAAAGAAAATGATCGATAATTATAGGGACTGGCCTAATAAAATATCCTTCGCCTTGTGGGAATACCGAACTTCAGTCAAGACGCCCACTGGGGCTACTCCTTTCTACCTCACATATGGCATGTAGGCTGTACAACCAGCAGAGCTAGAGATCACATCTCTACGAATTCTAATCGAAAGTCAAATTCCAGAAGCTGAATGAAATAGAGAGCTATATGAAGAACTCGATCTCCTGGATAAGAGATGATTACGTGCCCTACATAATGTTATTGTTGTTGGAGAAAAGTGTCCCCGACAATAATGCGATCACAAATTGTCGATCATAATTGATCACATATGTAAATCTCA
>VHZZ01002692.1:18136-29139 GCA_009801015.1 Silene noctiflora | reverse complement strand
GATTATTACTTGCCTCGGGAAACCGAGATGGTAGCGCCCTTATCTATTGGGGAAGGTCTTGTTAAGGCTCCTTGGTAGATGGGGGTGTTACACTATTTCCCTTTGAAAAGAAAATCAAATCAAAACAAGCAAAAAAAGAACACTCACCACGATCGGCCAGTGCGCCAACCTCATCAAAACAAACTCCGAGTACTCTAGCTTGGGAAGAAGGAGAGTCTCGCTAGTAGCTCTGGCACGGTCGTCATTACTCTCCGCCTCAGAAGACTCCCTAAACATCGTCCGAGGTGGATCGACGGGGACAGTTAAAGTGTCACAGAGACATTTCCTAGCCAATCGTTCGCCTAGGTACCAAACACGCCCAATGGGCGTCGCAAGAAGGAGTCTACTCGAACCCTAGGACTAAGTACCTCAGCCACAAAAACTGGTGCCCCAGTGTAGTCCTCCCAAGGCCTCGGCACCCACTGAAGTCACATTTCTAGGGTCAGGTAACCGAAATCGAAATAAAAATGAAGATGGGGAACATACGATGAACCAGAAAGAAACCGTACGCTGTCAAGCTGCAAAGCGTTGATACCCCTCCAGCAGGTGTCGTATGAGGAACGCTGGCTTTTCTGTATACATATGATCTAGTCCCTCTCGACGGGGTAATCCATAAGCACGTCAGCCGCCCTGTTGTCACAAAGCTGGGAAAGAACGAGTAGATCCAGGCCTAAATAAAGAAAAAGAAGATTTTAATGATCATTCAATTGCTAAGTCACCTGTTTACTTGTTAAAATGGACATTTTGAGTAATCTTTTAATTATATACGATGATCCTTCATATAAATAATCATTTATTTATTAACTAATCATTCATTTATCATTTACAATCGTCAAAGCAAGCGAATAATCATTTATTTGAATTTAAATCAGCCATGCATCTTTGTTCTTGTTCATACAAGGAAATCTTGCTAAATGAGTAAAAGGAAAGGGGAAGAGATAAGCATTCATATTACTTTTCTACTCCTATAAATAAAGGAATAAAGTTTAAAAAGAAGGTTCGTACCTCCAAAACAAGCCCTGCACCAACGATAGCAGACGGCGTCCCTCTCTGCAACAGCTCGGGACGCACCATGGCCCTCATGTAGCGAGTGAGGACCGTAAAGCTAGGGGTGACCTAGTCTAGACGACCTAGGCCACCCAAGTCAGCAAAAAAGGGTAGAATATTCTTCGACAGCCTCTCCCCCTTGTCTCCGAAGTTAATCGAAGACAAGAACCACCAAAGCCACAAGCGAGCTCGCTACTCGGCCGTACACGACTGAGAAGTCACCCACCTCCCTCCCTTAGTCAGATGTACTCTTGGAAGAGTCTTCCCGTCAAAGTATTCCTTGACGTAAGAACACGGAAACAGACCGGGTACCGGCAAGTCGAAGATCATACCGAAGTCCTCTAAAGTGACCCCGATCTTACCAAACGACCTGTGAAAGGTTGAGGTCGTATCCCAGAAATAATCAAGGAATGCCTGTATCAAACACATGTTAGCACAGATCTTCCTAGCCCGGATATCGCACCAGGCTCGTATCAAAGCACCAAAGGCACCCTGTCAAGGATGCCTCTCTCCTCCTCCGCGAAGCTCTCGTATACCCTGAGAACAACCTTATGTTGCCAGCCTCCATCATGGTTGTATACCCTGAGAACGACCTCATTGAAACATTATTAGTCAAAGTTTTTCTCGAAAGAAAAAGAAGATTAAAAAGTTAATAAATCGGAAATTTGAAAGCTTTCCAGACTTCTCGTCGTTCGATATAACAAATGGCTCTCTGCGGCCCAATTGAGATGATAAGCATCCCAGTTGACAGCCAACTGAGGCGCCCGAGCAGGCTGACGACCACCTCTCATAAGGCTCGCCCTCCTCGGCAGCTCCTCCTCCACCGCCTCGTCCTCCTGGACGCCCGTCTCCACCACAAAGGCTGAGGAAGTCTCAAGGTCAATGACCATGAAATCACGTCCGAACGTCGAAGGAATATCCTCTGCAAAAGTGAGTATTCTAAGTCATTTCGAGTCATTTCGGGTTATTTCTAGGCCGATTTCTAGCTAATTTTGAATCATTTCGAGTTTTTTTCATAAAAAAATGGACAAGTAAGTTATACTACATTCCTACGTATATTAGGCATGCATAATGACGACGACGAGTCAAAAATTAGGCAGCATTTCGCTATAAATAGCCTAAACCAACACAAAAAGTGTCCCGGAGGAGGAGTCACAAACTTAAATTCCGACATGATAGCAAGTTTTACCCGTAATCTAGGTGTTCCAAAACATCGAGTTTCATCGATTTCTGACTAGTTTAAGGTCATTTTCGAGCCATTTAAGCGGTTCGTCACATTTTGTTTCCATTTCATCAATACTTGACGAAAATTTGAAATAAACACATGTTTGTGGTCCTGGTGAGGTCTACTACTCAGTTCTAATGCCAATTTCACGGAACAAATTCATTAGAGGCAAAAGCCTCAATTTTTTGACATATTGGATGCATAAACCCTAATTTCAATACTCAAATCATGCTACAAATGCGATTAAAGCAAAGGACGGGATGCATATCTGGATTAGTCATGGTCTAAGGCGAGTTTTGATCGATCAAATTATGGTGATTGATGGAAATTTTGGTTTGTTTTGTGTTATTAAAAGGCGAAGTGTCGAAACGAAATATGACACGGTATCGCGCTCAATTCCAGTTTTCATCAAACTTGGACACGCTCAGGAGAAAACAAAGAATCGATTACACTCTTTCCTGAGATCACAGCTCCTGCTGCGCCCTTTCCCCAGCAAGTTTCTTGCTTTAGGACGTTACAAGTTCGTTACTTGTGGCCCCTACCTCGATTCATATTGTTTGAAACGTTTCTTTACGCGTTTCGAGGTATTTTCGCAGGGTATCTTCCAAGGGTATTTTCTCTCGTCAGATCTACCTTCCCCCTAGAGGATTGTACACATTTATTCCCCGTCAAAGTACATTGAGGCATACAGCCCATGTATTCTTCGATGGACAGAATTTTCTTCCAACTAATACAAGCTTATTATTTTGAGACGATTCTCGGAAAGTCTGTCCTATTATTATCTCCCCAGCAGTTTCTATCAACATCCTATTGCGAATTTGCTTCTAACTAATGCAAGCAGATTCAAACCTCAAGTTCCCCCATAATTTGTTTCACACCAATGCAATCAGATTCAAACGTTGACCTATTTTCGCCGAGCTACTCTCACTAGCGGTTTCAGAAAAACTGTTCTTTTTATTTCTCCAGCATCTCTTGTTGCCCACATCCTGCCATTTCCCATGGTGTTTCAGGCATGATTTCTTCTTATGGGTGGCGAGCTTCCTTATGTAGTCTAATTGAATTTAAACGACCCTCCCCGAAAGTCGACAGACTCTAAAATGTTCCCGACGACAGGTCCTTGGTTTAGTCCCCTTGAACTGCCTCGCGTTGCCATAGTTTTCAGGTTGTAATATTTGATTGACCTTAGGGCTATACTTTGACTTTCACCTTGTCCAAGCCTTGTCAAAGTGGGGGATCTGTAGATACCTCATTCTGCACCCTTCGCCAAACACTCGATGATGATTGTCCCGCATGTTTAATATAAGAAGCGTTCTTATGAAATTACATTAATTCATCAACAAATGATTGCCTAAGCAATCGTGTCAACCCCTTTGTTGTCATCTACGTGCCAATACGATCGTTTTGACAGTTAGAGTGCATTTGGAGTCCAGGTCAGAAACCGTCTTCATTTTTTAGAAACCGTCTTCATTTTCTCAAAAACCGTCTCAAATCTAAGTCGGGATATTTCTAGAAGTCCTAAATATTATCTAAATATTATAAGATTTCTAAAAAAACAAGTTTTGACGAAATAAGGAAAACAAATCCTTTCCAAACTCTGAAAATGGGTAAAATCTTTGATGCTGAAAGAGAAACAGTTCCAGGAGAGAAGGCACAACCTACTGCGCCTCTTCTTGGGCTTGATTCCTGCAGTATCCAAATATTTACGGATTTCTTTTCGTATTTTAATTCTTCCAAATCTCTCACCTCGTGATTAGTATAAATAGAGGCCTTCGCCTCACATATTCTTCACGCGAGTGTCTGCCCCTTCACTTCTCACTTTTTATTCTAAGACTACGTGCTTTTGTTACGACACTTACGTGGTTGAGCATTCTAGAACACGTAATCCTAGATCATTCTAGGTACCACTCACGTTTTGCATAGACCTACCAATTTGACCACTACACTTTAATCAACCTAATTAATCAATCGTTTTGTTAAATCCTTTTCAAGGGCATCGTCATTACATCGAGTCGAATTAGTCAATTTCATTTCGTAAACATATAAGTGTGAGGTTGTAAAATCCCATTCACATTTTATTTTATGTCTTTACCATCATGTAAGAGTCTACGCCGTAAACACGCCTTCAAAATCGTAAGTTTTTACTTTTTTGACGATCAACAGGGAAAGACTATTGAGAAGAAACGCAAGAGCAGTTCTGCCTTCTGAAACAGCCGAAACATCTGTTGCGCCTCTTCCAGAGGCTGCTTATCTGTTGTTGCTATTTTTCTTCTTCATCGAGTACCAATTGTTTTATCCCTTGTGTTTTTATTTCGTTTTCTTTCACAATTTTTAGTTCCTTAATTTATTTTCTTTTAGTTTTCAACTTAAATCCCTTATAATCTAATATTTGTGGATTTTGTCATTTATTCAAACCCGGATTCTCAATGGTTCGATCTTCCCGTATCAAATCATTAAGATTCGACTTTTATATATGTTTTTCTTTCTTTGACGATATTTTGTTTAGGTATAACCTGTTAAGTGACTTTAATTCGAGTTTAATATCAATTAATACACCTCAATTAATCAATGAACGATAACAAACCACGAGTCTGAATTTCACAGTCAGAATCCAACTAGAGAACAGTCGCACAAGGTAATGTGCCTTTTCCAGAGGACGCATCATGTGTTGTGCTTGTTCTGGGTTGGCTTCTGCCTCTTAACTCGTCTCGTTTCGACATAGTTATTCTAATTAGTTTATATTTGACTATTATCCGTATTATCACTATTCGATGTGTTTATTTCTTTTATTTCTTTTATTTCCTAAACCCCTTTTAAAGCGTGTTTATGGCGTAGATTCGTACATCCTTTTGTAATTTTATTTCCTTTTATTTTATTCATCTTGTATGATTTATTTATATGGCTTATTCACATGTAATAAATATAAATCTTTCACTTTGACTTAATTGCTTATTAAGTTTATGTGTTAACCGACTTAGTTTAGTTCACATGTTAGGACTAATCATACACGTGTTGCATTGCATACATATAATGAACAATATATCGAGTATAGATGATTTTCCCTGATCATTAGTAGAGGCCTCTATCGAGGCGGGCAAGATTAGATATTCTAATTATAGCTTCTTAATACGTAACCTCACCCCTGACTCAGATATATGTGAACACCAATGTTCATTGGTATCGTGAGAGTCATCATAGACATGAAATGCTAAGGGTGGCGAATTTCTTAGTGTTTATGTCATTACCAATCGGTAACGGCCCATGACGTGCTTTGTCAATACAAAGTTCTGTGGGAGATGTACCGCCGCCTCAAACTTTCCAAAACACGCAGGTGCGTACGGTGCGGGTGGCCCATGTCCACAGTGCTTTGGTCGTTGCGGATCCGTTCCGAGGAGGAAGTTCGTGCTATGCGGGCTAGCAAGAAGAATAAGAGGAAGATGTACCGCGAAGGCAAAGGAAAGAGTAGGATGGAAGAGTGAAAACCTCCTTTACCTTTTTATAATTATGTTGTACTATTATTTGTGTGTGTATTTTTATTATTTCGTATTAGTTATGTATTGTGTGCTTATGTGTGTTATTTTTATTATGTAGAATGTTTAGTTGATGCTCTAGCTTAACAAGCCTTGAACTTATTTAGCTTTATCGGTACCAAGTTTGTAATTCCTCTTATTATTAATTAAATAAGAGGATAATTTGTGCTAAAAATGTTGTGATTTGTTTTTTCTCCATCCATTCCGGAAAGGTAAGTCAGTTTGAATTATCCTAAACATTGCACATGTGAAAGATGTTTATTGTGGGAAGGGAGAAAGGCTTTAATTGTTTTTTTATTTTTTTGTTGTGAGAAAAGGGATATATTTGTCTTTCTGCTTTGAAGTTTTCATGGTTTGTTGTTTTCGTGTTTGGGGGATTGTTGTGGTTGTATCCCTGTTGTGTAAGAAAGGACTATCTACATATTCGTCTAGAAAGACGAAATCAAACCATGCACGTAGTTCGGGGGTTTTTTGTTTGTGCATATTTTTTGTTTGTTTTTTTTTGTGGGGTGGTTTGGTTGTATCCCTCTTATGTAAGAAAGGACCACCAACGTTTTCGTCTAGAATGACGAAATCAAACCATGCTCGTAGTTCGGGGGTTTTGGGTTTGTGCAAACAGATGGTGCTTTTGACAGATTAAAAGCTGCTGAAAACATGGCAAGGTGTCGTAACATAGACTCGATAAACATGCAATTTCAAATTAAAACTTTTGAGGAATTGACTTGAGAAAGGGTTGCGGTCCCTAGTCGTAAAGGCTAGAGAAAGGTTGTTGGTGCTGTGTTTCAAGGATAGTATTTCTTGAGTTGGTCTAGGTTGGTTGGGTTTGTCAAGTCGTCTTTGTCTAGGCCACTCAATCTCACTGCGCCCCCCGAAATGATTTTCATGACTAGGTATGGTCCTGCTCTATTGGGTTTAAAATTCCCCCTTCGATCGACGGGTAACGGTGCTCGAACCGACTTAAGGACCAAGTCGCCTTCTTTGATGTTTCTAGGTTTTACTTTCTTGTTGAATGCTTGTTGTATACGCCGTTGGTATAGCTGGATGTTGTGTTGTGCAAGGTGTTGAGTCGCTGTTCATCTAGGACGATGAGTTGTTCGCACCTTTGATGAGTCCATTCTACTTCCGGAACTTAGCTTTCGAGTAGCATGCGTAGAGATGAGATTTCCAACTCTACTGGTTGTATTGCCTTCATACCGTATGCTAGGTAGAATGGTTTTTCCCCTGTTAACGTTCGAATGGAGGTTCGGTATCACCAGAGTGAGAGTGAGAGTTGACTTGGCAAAACACGGTAATTGTCCTGCATTCTCTTGGTGATGGTGACGAGTGTTTTTTTTGCTGCTTCTACCGCTCCGCTGGTTTGGGGACGATAGGGAGAGAACGGTGTCGTTTGATCTTCTACTTATCTAACAATGCTTGTGACTCGGCCCGAAAATGGGAGCCTTGGTCATTGATGATTTCATGCGGTACCCCATATCTGCAAATGATGTTGCCTTGGATGAAATTGGCCACTTGTTTGGCGGTCAAAATTTCATATGATTGTGCTTCTACCCACTTGGTGAAGTAGTCGATGGCGATGAGGAGAAAGCAATGCCCTTTGGTGCCTATCAGATTGACTGCCAATGATGTCATGCCCCAGTTCGAGAGAAGCTAGGGTGATGCCATGGTGTATAGGAGGGATGGTGGTACATGTATGTTGGCGAAGATATGGCAATTGTGGCAATGTTTGACGTAGTTTCTGCAATCGGCTTCCATGATGGTCTAGTAGTAGCCTAATCGCGTAATTTTTCCGGATAGCATCATTGCGCTCATGTGAGGGCCACACTCTCTGTCGTTGATCTCTTCCATGATTTTATTCGCTTTGGCATGGTCGATGAAAATGAGAAGGATCCCTTGGGGTGTTCTTTTTTAGCGTTGATTTTGGTTTATCACAAATTGTGATGCAAGTAAAAGGATAGTTCTTTGTCCTCTTGGATTAGAGTTGGGAGATAATTCATTTTTGGTTTTTTAGTTGAGGATGGCTTGATACAATGGTTTGTCATGATTTTTCTAGTCGTTGTTGATGGAACAGAGGTGAGCAGGCTCGTTGCTTATTTCGAAGCATAAGGGCATGGATGCCATGTTGTCCGGTAAGTGGATGAGTGGGGCTAGTTTTGCTAGGGCATCGACAAATTGGTTTTCTTCTCTAGGCAAGTGGAAGTTGTGAATTTGATCGAAGAATTCGGCTTCCCGATTGTTTTTTGCATGGTATCGTGCTAGGTTGTCGCTTCGGGTTTTCCATGATCTGGATACTTGATTGATGATAAGTGAGGAATCGCCATGGACCCTCAACTGTTTGATGTCGAGTTCTATAGCCTCTTGTAGGCCGATGAGGCATGCTTCTTATTCGACTGCGTTGTTGGTGACGAAAAAGTCTAGCTTGACTGAGATAGGAACATGCCCCCCTTATGGTGATATTAGAAGAATTGGTACTCCAAAGCCTCTCAAGTTTGATGCACCGTCGAAATATAGGTCCCATGCGTCGGTGTCGGCACAAAGGATGTCTACGCTAGGGAGTGACTAGGTGCCGGTCTTTGGATCCTCGTTGACGGGATTTTTTGCTAGGAAATCGGCTACGGCCCTTCCCTTGATGACTTTATGGGGCACAAATTTGAGGTCGAACATGGATAACATGAGTGTCCATCTGGAGGTCTTCCGTATAGTATGGGCTTTTCGAAGATGTATTTGATGGGGTCCATCTTGGAGTAGATATGAACTCTGTAGCCGAGCATGTAGTGTCGTGTCTTCTCAATGGACCATACTAGGGCGAGGCATGTTTTCTCCAGTTGCGTGTATTTGGCCTCCTATTCGATGAACGTTTTGTAGATGTAGTAGATGGCTCATTCTTTGTCGTTGACCGTCTGTGCTAGCATTGCTCCCATGACCGTGTCAGTGACGGTCAGGTATAAGGATAGAGGTGTTCCTTGCTGTGGTGGTATGAGGACAAGAGGTTTGGATAATATTTCTTTTATCCCGTCGAAGGCCTTTTGACAATCATCGTCCCAATAGGTTTGATCGGTGGCGTGGAGGTTCTTGAAAATAGGCCCGCAAATCATGGTGAGCATGGCTATGAAGCGGGTGATGTATTGAACTTGACCCAGGAATCCCTGAATCTCCTTCTCGTTGTTAGACTGAGGCATATGTTGGATATCTTTGATTTTAGTTGGATGTATTTCGATGCCTCTTTTGCTGACGACGTACCCGGATAGTTTTCCGGAGGTGACTCCGAATGCAAACTTCTGAGGATTTAGCCTCATGATGTATTTTCGAAAACGAGATAAGAATTTTCGCAGGGTGTCGACGTGGCCATCTCGTTCCTTTGATTTAAAGATCATATCATCGACGTATACCTCCACTTCCTTATGCATTATGAAGTGCATGAGGGTGGTGGCGGTCCTTTGATAGGTTGCTCCGGCGTTGATTAGACTGAAGGGCATGACAGTGTAGCAATATGTGCCCCACTGTGTAGTGATTGCCGTTTTGTGCATGTATTCTTCAGCCATTTTGATTTGGTTTTATCTGCTTATCCATCCATGAATGATGATAGGGCATGCTCGGCGATGTTGACGTGCGGTAGGGGGAAGTCGTCCTTTGGACTTTCCCTGTTCAGGTCTCTGAAGTCAACATAGAAACAGATTCTCCCATCTTTTTTGGGTACGGGGATTATATTAGCCACCCAGTTAGAATACTCGGAAACTTTGATGAACCCGGCTTTGAATTGTTTGTCAACTTCTTCTTTGATTTTTAATGCCCATTCGGGGTGCATACGGCGCAACTATTGCTTCACGGGTTTAGCTCCGGTTTTGATGGGTATCTTGTGCTTTGCGATCTCCCTTTCGATTCCAGGCATGTCTTTGTAGGACCATGCAAATACGTCCTTGTATTCGAGCAGAAGCTTGATGAATTGTTGTCTTTCCAAGGGGTAAAGGGTGGTCCCTATCTTAAGTTCTTGAGGTGCGTGGTCGGTCCCAACATTGACAGGTTCGGTCTCCTCAATGATGGGTGTTCTAATTTTGCTTTTTGTCAAGTTCTTTGGCTATGTGAGGTGGATAGACACTCAAGTTAAATTCCATGTGTGTCGTTCAGAATTGTATTGCAGTTAAATTGAGACGAGTCATAAAAAAACTTAGCATTCATTAAGTCAATATGAGTGAAGAACTCGGACAGCATAGACATCTCATGGGGAGTTAGAGGCGACGCAGAAGCGGAGGTGGTCCCTAGGACAAGCCCCGAGTTACTACCTTCCGCGGGAGAAGGGGTGACATTAGTTGACCCAGGCTCAGTGACAGCCCAAGATTGTGATGAAATAATGGAAAACTGACTTTGGCAGGGGTACTGGAATGTTAGGACCTAAGACAGACTCTGACTCTAACTTATCATCAGACTCGGACTCAAACTTATATTCACTTCCCTATTTAAACATGGGGCCTTCTCCATTTGTGTTCTTGAGTATGCGCCTTTGGCGATCAGTCCATTTGAATGTCTTCCTCCAGCCTTGGACAGTTTTCTTTGAGTTAGCATCAAAGATTAAGGAAGTAGGGTCGAACTGGTTGTCTTTGAGGACGACAGCTATGATCTCCTCGA
Source organism: Silene noctiflora (assembly GCA_009801015.1). NCBI lineage: Eukaryota > Viridiplantae > Streptophyta > Magnoliopsida > Caryophyllales > Caryophyllaceae > Silene > Silene noctiflora. The sequence goes on along the minus strand of VHZZ01002692.1, from coordinate 18,681 downwards.
TATTGAGGTGCTTGATGTTATCTTCTCCAAAAAGGAGGCTCACAGCTTGTCCATCAAGGCAAGGTGCATGTTCAAACCAGGTTAGGGTGATGGAAATCGTGGCGTCTGGGACGAAGTAGCAATCCTAGACGACCTCTATTCATGCGCACTTGATTTTCAGTACGGTCGTAACCTAGCCCGAAGGGGATGTTGGAGACCTTGGCCTTCTTCATCGGAGGCAGGGTGTCTTTTAATGGGTTGAGGGACATGCCCGAAAAGTAACCTTGGCGCATCATGATGCGGTTGACTGTGAGATTTGAGAATGGGTTGCAGTCAAAAGGTGATGGATCGTCAGATATGGCATTCACAGCTTGGAACCCCCACATCTGATTGTTGATCTCCTCAGTTACTTGAGAGGCTATCCCTTTTTCCATGACAGCACGGATAGGGGTTGCAGGAATAGTGTGTTGGAGTATGTGTAATCAACAGTAGTGCGATCACATATTTAAATCTCATAATAAGAATACATAAGGGATGATACATTATATAGTCAACTGATCAACATT
>VHZZ01002691.1:74694-89032 GCA_009801015.1 Silene noctiflora | reverse complement strand
AATAATAATAATAATAATAATAATAATAATAATAATAATAATAATAATAATAATAATAATAATAGTAATTTCCTACTCATATTAAAGTAGTAGTAATAATAGTATTATAGATTACTCTTACTCACAATAAGAATAATACATAATAATAATATGATACAATATTTGGTAAGTTTACTAGTCCTTTCCTAATTGTGTACCTTAAACTACTATAAAAAGCAACCTAGCATACACTTTATAATTCATAATAAAAGAGAAGGAGAATTCAAGAATGAAAACACAAGAGTTTTTACATCTTTTATAATTGCCTCAACTAAGTTTTATAAAGCCGTCTTATAATTATATCATTTTAAAGCTAGCCGTGACCTTAGCCTAGCTTGATCGTGACCTTATGTAGCACCCCTACTTACCAAGGAAGCCTGAACTAGGCCTTCCTTGACAACCAAGGGCGCTGCCATCCCGGTTACACGAGGTAAGTACGTATCAAATAGACCATCTAAGAACAATATTTAGTTATACATACAATTTAAGTGGTCACTAGGAAAGTAACTAGCACAACTAATCACTCTACTCTAGCTACATCTATATCAGAAATAGTGGTCGCCCATCCCCAACATGAACATCATAGAGAAGCATCCAAACACCTATTACACCTGCAAGACAACCTGCTCACCATCCCCGAATGGATCATCACAGTTTTACAAACAACACAGGGTCACTCAACTATACAACAATATAAAATTAAACAACGTAAACAATCAGAATGATCCACCACACCGTCACCACTACCATCATCACACCACACCACACCACACAACAAATAACCGACTACACATCGAAGTATGTAGCCCTGCCAGTGGAGGACCGCAACCACTCCACCTAACCACCCACAATACCCAAGTCCCTTAATATGCACATCCCCCCCTACGCTGAGAGAACGCAGGAGGCGAACAATGGGGGTGAGACCACCTCTCACAATGGCTCACAAATCACAATAACAATCACAATCTCAACCACATCCAACACCATCATCAACCACCAACATCGCCATACCACATCGTCACAATCATATAATCATATCACAATAAGCATCACAAGATCGTCACATTATACAATATATAGTTCTACAGACAACTGAGTAGGGAAACCCTACCGTACTGCATTCCACGTAGCATCAACCATCAAATCACACATATGATCACCGCATACTGACATCCACACCTAAAACACGATACGACTCGATTACACACAATTGTAACCCTAACCCAAGACCTGCAGATGGTGACAGTGACTTACCTTATAAGACGTTCGGTTGTTTAGGTCGAGTCGGCGTACACTTTCATTCTTGTGATAGTCACCAAGGTAGATGCTAATATGATGAGGGATGAGTGGTAGGGAAAGATGTATCGATCTAGGGTTGCGGGGGAGAAATGGGAAAAGAAAAGAAATAAAAAATGATATGGGAATTGTGACTTATGCGTAACATTTTAATACGCTGTCACTGATGCACTCGGTCGAGTGCTCCACACTCTACCGAGTGTCACTCACTAGGTCAAGTTCGATACAAAACAACGAATTCGTTTTGATGATTAAGGTTACACAAGTCAACTATGGTCAGTCAACGAGTCCTCCTAAGGGACAGGTATTACAGTCTTCCCCCCTTAAAGAGAATTTCGTCCCCGAAGTTCAACTCCCAACCACCTGGGTTAAAAGATACTAAGGCTTAGCTGGTGATACCCATTACGAACTACAACCCACCTAACCATCACCATCCGTAACGCTACATCATCATCATCCAACCCGTTCATACATATCACACTAACTCGTCGTACCACCCTATCCATATACACACGTATTCACATATGTACCATCATCAATCACATAGGTAACATCAAGGTCATCTTTTCATAATGTCGCGAAAAGTGCATGTTCTATATCAATTCAAATTATCATTTATCATTCAATTTTTTTTAACTATCCACATATTACAACACCATCCCAAACAACATATTACTTATGATCCAACATGATATTATATATAACATAGTAACATTCCACGCGCGCAACGCACTTTACCCCCCCTAAAATGGAACTTCATCCCCGAAGTTCACCGTCCGAGTGGATAAGGTTACAAACATGGTGGTACGATGCCCCCCCTTAAAACGGAGTCAACCTCGGGTTGGTCAAACAATCAAGGTCAAGAAGTACGGCTTGTTCCCCATATAACACATCCCCCCTTTAGTTGGGGTCTCAAGATAGATCATATCCCGACACCGCCACCCGGTTAACCCGGGATGCCCCACACATAGTATATAAGAAGGACACTTGTATGGAAAACACTCGGTAAAACGGAAGATACTCAGGCGAATTACTAGCACTCGGCCGAGTATCAGACACTCGGTCGAGTCCCATGCACTCGGTCGAGTGCTCAACTTGACTTGAAGGCTCGAATTCCCTGCCTATATGACACTCGGTCGAGCGCCGTAGGTACTCGGTCGAGTCCGCTCTACTCGGTCGAGCCCTACTGGACACTCGGCCGAGTGCCTGAATGGTAGAAAGCTTCAAACGGAATAAATACGTTCACCAAAGACTTACACCTGCGGAGCCATCATAGCTACCCCAAGGCCCCTATACATCCCATACAAAAGTATAATACCCAAGAAACAAAGTAATTTAGGCCTTATGGCCGCTTACAAACATGGTCTGAAATGAAATATTGGCCGTGAGGCACCAAATCTAATCATAGAATCCGACAAACAATAAGCAACATGAATGAAAAAGGAAACCACTCTAGCTATAATCTTCCTCCTCCTCATGACCTGCCCCAGATGAACCCCCGACATCAAATCCTCCACTGAAACCCGACGGCCCTGCACCAGACTCCCTTCCAAAGGTAGGTGGAGGAACACCATATCCACCTCCAAGCCACTGCCCCTGCTCGTCCAGATGGCTCCCATAGTTTACTCCCTACGGACCCACGAAGCAACCTCGCTCGAAGCTCTCCGGTGCTCCCCATGAAGCCCGGTTCACCCCCAAAACAATGGAAAACTCTACTGTCGTCGCTCGGTCCTCTCCACCAAGCTGGCTGAGCTAGCCCCGACCCAATCCTCTGCTGCTGGGTCATCTCATGCAATCCTCTCAACACCAAAGTGCTGGAAAGCCGCTCCGTCAGCTCAATCATCTGTACCCTGGTGTCGTGCACCGTAAGGTAGCCCGAGTACCCTACATGGGTCCTCCATGCGGCACTAACGGGGTCTCCACCGGGGTCTCTCTGGCCACCCTAGTCCCTCTGGCTGCTCGGGACGACAAGGCCGGTGTCCTCCTACCCGTGGCGTAAGTCGGCTCTGGCAAGTCGATAAGGACATGCCTCGGGATCAAGTAGTCCGAGGTAGGGGGTAACATAGAGTTGGTCCACTAGGTCAGATGGTCGATCTCAAGGAGGTTGGTCGGGTCAGGCAACCTCATCCATAGAGTTCCCCCAACCCTCCAAGCCAGGATCCTATAATCCATCACTCTAAGCCATTTTTGGCAAAGAAAGTAATCCTTGTCCAAGGCCGACACGCTCTCAAACATAGAAGGAAAGGCTGGGTAGGGCTCAAAATTGGCTAGCCTCTGGGCTAACCGGGTCGCAATAGCCCACAACTAAGGTAGCAATGGGGAGACTGGGCCATGAAGGCCAAACTGTTGCACACTATATCCGGAGGGCTGTAATAGAACCGCTCCTCCCTCTTCGGGTTCAGATAAGACATGAATCATCACCTCATGCGAGTTCAACTTACTCATATCACTCCTCCCGTAGAGGAGATAAGTCAACATCCGCAAGAAAATCTTTAAAGTAACGTGTTGAACATCATTAATTAGCATAACACTCACATTCGTTTCCACCCCCGTCAACATGGCCAAGTACTCACTCGCCTGACACTCCTTGGCAACATCTAAGTAGTGATCCGCAGTCGGCCACTCCAGCCCCAAATGGTCTGCCACATCCTCCATAGTCAGGTCGAAGTCCCGGTTCATAAACCGAAAGTGACAGGTCTTGGCCTCCTCATCATAGGAGAAGGAGGTCAAAAACTCCAAGGTGAGGAACACGTAGGAGTGCTTCCTCAGTCGGTACAGTCCCATCAACCCCAAGGCCTCAAAAATGTGTCTCAATCCCTAACTCTCCCAAAATACTTGTATCTACGCACCTAGTAGTGCGGATAGTCCGGGTCATCAAGGTCATAAACACCTCCTTCTGAAAGAATCAGCAAACTCCACGGTAGGGTATTGCCCCACAGGCGGTACAACGGTGCTTTGGCTAGTCTGCCCTCTCTTGGTCCTAGACCTCTTGGTTGGTAGATGAGTAGGATTGGCTCTTGTCATTCTGCATTAACATCAATTGACAACAAAATCTTTTGGCTCAAGAATTGAAAACAAAAGGAGAGTTCAGATTTCCATTACTAAGAAAGGTGAAGCTTTAAGACAGATTTTTCGCTCAAAATACCCAACAAGTGTAAAATATGATAGTAGTAGCACCCTATAGCCTTTTTCAATCTTAAAAGAGGATTTAAAGGGACAAAAATCAAAATTTGGGGGCAAACCCTAGAAATTTCGGGATCAATTTTACAAGATTTGGGATCCAAAATTGCGATTTCTAGCATGAAACAAGAGCTAAAACAAGTTCTAGTGAAGATGGTTATATTCAATATGAATTTGAAGCATGAAAATTGCAATTTACAAAACCTAATTAGGGGAATTTATCACCAAACATATGAAACATAAGGGTATTAGTATTGCCTGAGAAGTAGGGAAAGATTGAACAAAGAAGGGATTAAGACGGAATTGAAAGTCACTAGAGCAAGATCCTCAAGCTTTTGAGTGTTAGAAAAACTTGAGAGGAAGCTTGAGATAGAGTTTGAAAGACAATGTGTCAAAAAATAGAAAGAAAAGAGGGTTTATAGTGTTTAAAACCTATTTCGCGATATCGGTTTAAGCAGGGGCACTCAGTCGAGTCTCGTGTACTCGGTCGAGTGTCAAATTGACAGCTGCCAACCAGCATTCTGTCTATCTATGCACTCGGTCGAGTACCTGGAACTCGGTCGAGTAGGCATGACTCGGTCTAGTACGCCGAGTGTACTCGGTTGAGTTCCCAAGATATCAAATTTTAACGAGTATGTTGTCCATATCAGTTATTCCTGCAATAAAGTACATTGTTCGGAGTCCGAGGAGCGTCCCGGAACTCGTCACTAGTTAGTCTTTCACTTAAGAATCTACTAAATCGTACAATAAGGTACCACACATCCTAATTACTTACTCTTACAAGCTAATCATTCAAGCAACTTCACAACTACATCGGCATGTACACACATTCCAAATGACTATTGTTATGCATTTAACGATTCGAATACCTACACTCACAACAAAACACATATACTAGTACCCACACTTCTGTTACAGCTTCCACCACGCATCCACTCTACATCGTGTTACAGAGATACGCGTATAATCGTACAAAACTTGCATATTCCACTTCATAGTATTTTCATACACATATGATACCCTACATAACTATTCATACCAATCACGTTAAGCACATAGCACACAAGTAATATTAGCATAACATCCCACCCGAGTTACTGGCTTAAGCATATTGGGGTCAGGTCCTAAAATGAGGGCGCCTTCTCACCCAAAACCAATTCATAAAGGGGCTCCCAACATACGTACATCAGGTTCATTTTTAATTGACTCACTAGATTTATTGGGTTCATTAGTTACAGGTTCCAAAATCGTCGCTCTGATACCACTTTGCAACACCCCTACTTACCAAGAAAGCCTGAACTAGGCCTTCCTTAACAACCGAGGGCGCTACCATCCAGGTTACTCGAGGTAAGTATGTATCAAATAGACCATCTAAGAACAATATTTAGTTATACATATAATTTATGTGGTCATTAGAAAAGTAACTAGCACAACTGATCACTCTACTCTAGCTACATCTATATCAGCAATAGTGGTCGCCCATCCCCAACATGAACATCACAGAGAAGCATCCAAACACCTATTACACCTGCAATACAACTTGTTCATCATCCCCGAATGGATCATCACAGTTTTACAAACAACACAGGGTCAGTCAATTATACAACAATATAAAATTAAACAACGTAAACAATCAGAATGATCCACCACACCATCACCACCACCATCATCACACCACACCACACAACACAACAAATAACCGACTACACATCGAAGTATGTAGCCCTGCCAGTGGAGGACCGCAACCACTCCACCTAACCACCCACAATACCCAAGTCCCTTAATATGCACATCCCCCCCTACGCTGAGAGAACGCAGGAGGCGAACAATGGGGGTGAGACCACCTCTCACAATGACTCACAAATCACAATAACAATCACAATCTCAACCACATCCAACACCATCATCAACCACCAACATCTCCATACCACATCGTCACAATCATATAATCATATCATAATAAGCATCACAAGATCATCACATTATACAATATATAGTTCTACAGACAACTGAGTAGGGAAACCCTACATGTACCGCAATCCACGTAGCATCAACCATCAAATCACACATATGATCACCGCATACTGACATACACAACTACAACACGATACGACTCGATTACACACAACCGTAACCCTAACCCAAGACCTGCAGATGGTGACGGTGACTTACCTTATAAGACGATCGGTTGTCTAGGTCGGAGTCGGCGTACACTTCCATTCCCGTGATAGTCACCTAGGTAGATGCTAATATGATGAGGGATGAGTGGTGGGGAAAGATGTATCGATATAGGGTTGCGGGGGAGAAAAGGAAAAAGAAAAGAAATAAGAATTGATTCGGGAATTGTGACTTATGCGTAACATTTCAATACGTTGTCACCGATGCACTCGGTCGAGTGCCTACGGACTCGATCGAGTCCGTTTCACTCGAGCGAGTGCTTCACACTTGACCGAGTCTCACTCACTAGGTCGAGTTTGATACAAAACAACGAATTCGTTTTGATGATTAAGGTCACACAAGTCAACTATGATCAGTCAACGGGTCCTCTTAAGGGACGGGTATTACACCTTAGTCCATGACTTTAGGGTGACCACCTTAACCTTGCCTTGGGGTTTTGACTGTGGGGTTATTGGCGGCTTGACCAGTGGTTGGGGGAGAAGAACCGTGTATACCCAACACGGGTTCCTTAGCTTTTTAAACTCGTCTTGACCTGGGAATGGCAGGGTTGTGGTCCTGGTGGTTAGTCGGTCCTAAGGGGGTGGTCAGGGTGCCTAAAGGTTGTGTCTTGGGCGGTGGTTAGCCGGAATCTCGCTTAGGTGGTTGAGTTTGCGTTTGTTGTCGGTTTCTTATATAGAGGTCTGTAGTGGGTTGGCCGGGAGTGTCATGAGGAGTCGACGCTACTGGTGGATCCACCTTGGGTCATAGGAGACCACGATGGTGGCCACTGGTGGTGCGTGGTGGTTATGTTTGAGTTGTGTCGAGTGTTGGGGGTAATGGTGTCATATTTGTGGTGTTTGTTAAGGGGTGTGTAAGTTGTCGTGTTAGGTAGTGTTGCTGGTGGTGCTAGGAAGTTGAGGGTGGTGGCTAGGAGTGTCGTTGGTGGCAGAGGTGGTGGTTGAATTCGGATTTGTGTTGGTTGGTAGTGTCGGGTGTGGTTATGGGTTGTGTGTTTAGGGCTATGTTGTGGGGCGTGTCTGGTGGCGGGGAATGTCGGTGGCTGTGGTGGTTTTTTGTGGCGGAAGTAGGGTGATCAGGTTAGTGGTGTGTCATGGAGGTGGTTAGCGGTGTAGGTGGTTGTGTGGGGGTGGTTTGCTCGCTGGTTGAGCACGGTTAAAACCATGTATGGGTGTAGGTGTTGTGTTTGTTTAGTTTTTAGTCGGAAATTAATTGTGGTGGTTTACATATTTTTTCATAGTTAGTTTTTTTTAATTAATAATTAATTAGGTAATTAGTAATTTGTATATTATTGTTATTTATTAGGTGACGGTTTGTGTTGAAGTGTGAAATTTCTTATTTGTTTATTGGATTGCTTATCATATTGCGTTATTGGAAAATTTGTTATCCAGGTAGGATAACTACTCAACTGTCTGCATTATTAATTATGAAAGCATATGATATTGTGTTTATATATTGGATGATATTATATGATTGAATTTATTATTGGTTATGCATATTGTTGGCATAATATTGATGGTGGATGCCCCGACTTCGTGTCTGGGATGATTATTATTGTTTTTTATTGCATACATCTGCATTTTTACTTGCATTGGTTTCCCCAGGCTGGTTCTGCATGACTTGTCTCTGGGTTGATTGAATACCTCAACTATGTGTTGGGATGATGAATACCCCGGGGCAGCGATTGGTGGAATGAACATAAGTTTTGGGTTATGAGCTCAGTTGCATATCATAGCATACTACATTGCATTGCATTTTATATCATTATTATTGCATTGTTCTTTGTGTTGTTTGGTTATTCTACTCAACCTTTGGTTGACGTGTCTTGTGTTGCATGTCCAAAATAAAATGATGCCTTATTTAATTGATGGCGTCCTGTTATGAACCAATTTAGATGTTCGGTTAATTGGGGAGCAGATTTGTTTAACAAGTTATGAGTTAGCGATTGGGAGCTTGGGATGCGTATAAGCAATAAGGAGATTGACCTTAGTCATCTTGACCACTTAGTTTAACTTATTCATCGTTTATGTTGGTTTTAATTATTTCTGATGCATAGTTAATTGTATTGTCTTACCAGTCGCCTAGTAATAAAACCTTTGTTGGTTATTTAATTTTAAAGTACTTTGGATTTTGTTTATCTTTGTATTCACTACCTCAGGAAACTGAGATGGTAACAGTTCTATTTATCTGAGAATGTCTAGTTAAGGCTCTTGGATAAATATGGGTGTTACATAAAGGGGTATTCTTAAGCTTAAACCTTACCGTATGGTTCCTCTTATCATAGACGTAAGAGCTCAAGAATTTTAGGGTGAGGTTGTAGTAAGACACCTCCTCCAAATTATACAATCCCTCCATACCGAGGATCTCAAATATTTCACTCACCTTTTCCTCTATTCCTAGTTCCCTCAAGGCACTCTTCGATACACACCGAGTCGGAGCCATTCGTCTTTCGGTTAGAATAAGGAAGTCCTCCCTATGATTCTCACTCTCAAACAAAATATCCGGGATTCCCGGAGCCTCAATGGCAGGTGGGGCCGCCGGTGCTTGTCGGGGTTGTGCGGATCGGCTGTCCCTCGTGTTCCTTGGCATGCTACAAAAGGATTTTCACAACAAGAAATAGAATACAAAGGATGATAATTAAAGATAGCTTGGAAATGAATGGAAATTACCAACATTCTCAAATGGGTAGCTTAACAATTGAATGAAATGTGACACGGTTTCCCAAATTTTACAAAACCAAGACTCACTTATGATGAAATTTTTCCGGAAAAGTAGTGTTTACAAAATTATACAACCATTTACTCTAATTAAAAAAAACCCAAGCTTCCAACAATTACAAGATCTTTGACATGATTAAAACAAGGATTGAGCGTGAAAATCAAAATTTCTAGTATGTATGTCTAGTCATTTCGAAACTTTTGAAGGTATGAAGCCACATTTGCAATTCCGGACAACACTTCATACTATTAATTAAGTGTGAAACATCATAGGGAAAGTAATTCATGTTATAAGTGTAGAAGATCAAAGTGAAGTCATGTATACTAAAATTCGAGATTCTTGGGTCAAAACTTGAGATAAAATTTTCGGTGTAAGACCACATAACACATTGTTGCCAAATGTTTTAGATGACATGAGACAATTAAATCATATTATAAGTATCAAAATCACCATTTGGTCATACTCAACATGAAATTTTCGATAATTTGATCAAACTTTTAAGATGTAAATGTTGGTTTAAACCATGTTATGGTAACATCCACAAAGATTATAGTTTTATGACACAATTAAACCATGTTTAAGATGAGAAATCAAAACTTGTCCACTTACACTATGGGTCTCAAAAATTTGGGGTAGTTTGAAGATGAAATTTTCATTTCTAAGACAATGTATCACATTACTAGTAAAAGTAGTAGTCTTATGAGCCAATAGAACCAAGTTTTAAGCATGAAAAATCAAAATTTGGGAATGAACACCCTAGATTTCGAAAATTTGAGACGGATTTTTAAAATAAATTTTCACATGTAAGACAAGATCCATCAATAACAACAAAGGTTTGGCCTTTGTTGTTCAATTAATCCCAACAACAAGCACAAGACTCACATTATGAACTCAAGAACCCAATTTTTCGAGTTCAACAATTTGGGGCAAATTTATCATAAAATTTTTGATATATGACAACAACAATGATATAAAAGACTAGTTACTACCATGAATTAAGTAAAAATATGCAAACAATTAATAAAACTTGAACAAATTAGTGTAGATCTTAAGTAAAATTCAAATTGGGGAAAAACAAAAGAGAAGGATTTTTTACTTACATTGTTAAACTTAGTGAAGATTAGTGAAGAGAAGAAAGTAAGAAACTTGAATCCAAGCACAAATAACACAAATGGAGTTTGAAATATTTTTAGAGAAATTTTGGAGTTGAAGATATGAGGAAAGATGAAGAAATGAAGAAGATAAGGTAAAGTAAAAAGTAGATTTTTACTCGAGATGTTGACTCGTGTGACTCACTCGGTCGAGTGCCGTGTCCACTTGGTCGAGTGGCCGAGTTCACTCAGTGGAGTGTCCAGTTCCAGGAATTTTCCAGATTTTGGAAATTGATCCACTCGGTCGGTTGTTAGGTTCCATTCGGTCGAATGCTAGGGTCCACTCGGTCGAGTGCTGGCTCGTACTCGTTCGAGTGATTCCTTACGGTTGAAGATTTTTTATTAGACTTAGATGATGGTATCCTTGCATCAAAAGAGAAGGTTCGGAGGTACACCGGCTATCGGTTTTTCCTCCGGAGTTAGTTCATCGCCAACCAACTTACCGTCATTGGCAAACTATCCTCATACTCACGATTACATAACCAAATGTCACTAACGCTCACACTCAATGATAACGCTAGTGAAACCAAAGCATACATACGACATAAAGGTCAAAGAGCGAGACTATCTTCAATCAAACTAACACACGCCAACTATTTCTAAAGCATACGACATACGTCAATCTACTCATTCCAACTTCCACACTTCACTACACATCTCATGACAATCACATCATATAAAAGTCTATCAACAATCACAACACATACGCAGTCATATATCATTCTCCATATCGTTCACCCATACTTATGACCACTCACGTAGTGACAAACTGGGACAATAGGAACTAGTTTTGACATGAGAGCGCCTATTCATCCAAAACCGATCTCCTATTGTACTCAATTCGGGTTCATTTAAGTAGACACTCCTAGATTTATTTTGATTCATCAGTCAGGTTCCAAAACCGTCGCTCTGATACCACTTTGTAAGACCCCCTTCTTAACCGAGCCAAGATAATCGGGAGATGTCACCATCTCGGTTTCCCGAGGCAGTGGAATCGGAATTACGAATAAGAAACATTTAATATAGATGACAAGTTTAGTGGATTACATACATCATAAAAGGATAACACAAGTTAACTATACATTATACAACTCATCTATCAACTATATCATCTATGTGACTTGACTCCAAGGCTCGGAACTCGTCTCGTCTCCCGCGTGATACCAAACAAAACCAGTAAACAAACTGCTCCCCATATGATACAAAATTTCATAAGGACCGACACAGGCCACCCTGGAAATAGGTGACAATAATACATCCAACACACGGTCAGTTTCGATAATATAAACAGTCATACAAAGACATTAGACATGAATATGAAATGCAAGATGAATGCACAATGACAAGTCTCTAAACATCACAACTCCGCAACCAACACACTAGTGCTAGGAACGCATCCACGACACCCACAACCCGGTGACGGTACTGCAACACCAACCACAAAAATAGCCGGACCGCAGTCCGTAACAAGGTACTCGGGACACACCCGTGGTACCGAGCCCAGGTGAAAACCGGACCCCTGTTAGATGACGTGTCTCAACCACACGTGTCCTTCCATAACTAAAGCCATTAATATGCACATCCCTCTTGGAGTGGGAAGCTCCAAGAGGCGACCCAAGGGTAAGACAGTCAACCAACCGCCTTACGTCTCCATAACAACAAGTATCACCTCCACAATCACCAACATGCATAGTGAACACATATGTACAACATGAAATACGATATACCAAAGGTATGGCTCCTCATGAGGCACACTTCCCAAACATTATATGAATACAATAATTCCTCAATCATTTCGACTCTTGAGTCGTTACAAACCAACATCTTATTATAATGCATTTCCGACACACACATGAATTTCATTACCATTCTCAATTACCATGGTGAATGCAATACAACTGTATCATGGATTCTAAGTGACAAATGCATACAAACACACATTTACATTATCAAAACCGAGTAGGATTAACCTACCTTTTAGCAATCTCCATAAGCTNATGGATTCTAAGTGACAAATGCATACAAACACACATTTACATTATCAAAACCGAGTAGGATTAACCTACCTTTTAGCAATCTCCATAAGCTACTCAAATCCGACACAATACCATCTCATGAAACCGTCTCGTCCTATACATGTCACATAATACTATCACAATACATCCTACACTATAATATAACACAAAACCTTATTATCCACTAATTACCCATATTACACATACTAATTACTAATTAATTACCCATAAAAAAACCCCAAAAGTTAGGGTTCATAAGAAATAGAGGGCAGATCTCAACTTACTAGGTGAAAGGAAGGATGAATAAGGTGGACAATCCTCTAATCCAAGCTTGAATCTCATAGGAAGGTGTTTGTGAGGGTTTTAGAGAGAAGGGAGAGGATTTGGAGAGATAAGGAGGAAGAATGAAATGAATAGGGTAAGGTCCTGAGATTAGGCTTTATCGGGTACTGTAAAGTTGCACTCGGTCGAGTGCCGAGTCCACTCGGCCGAGTGCCCCTCACTCGGTCGAGTACCGCCGTACTCGACCGAGTGCCACTCACACGGTTGAGTACTGCCCATACTCGGCCGAGTGCCAGCCACATGATCCACTGAAGGCTCTACTTGGTCCACTACAGCTTTACTAGGTCTAGTGTAGGTCTTACTTGGTCTAGTGTATGTCTATAATTTACTCCCGAGTAGTCCCTTAATCATTATAGTGGTCCTCTCACGCATCCTGAGGTTCTCTTACGGGTCCCACAATATTCGGGTATTACAGAAATGCTCATTCCTGATCGATGAAGTTGTCTTTCTTAGTTAGGTCATTTTTAAGCATGGGTGTCCGTGGATAAAACTAAAGTGGAAGCTATTCGCTCCTGGACAATACCGATAACCGTGACAGAGGTACTATCATTTCATGGGTTAGCTCGTCGTTTTAGTCGGGAGTTTAACACCATTATGAACCCAATTACCGAGTGCTTGAAGAAAGGATGATATAAAATGCGGAAGCAATTAACAATTTCTGTAAGAATTGTTTAGACTTGAAACGCAGCAGTACAGCAGTACAAGATTAACAAGACAAGTATTGTTATTTTTGTAGTTTTAGCGTGAAAATAGCAGTACAATAACAAGAGAATGAATGTAATTTGCAGAAGCTAAATAACAACATGTTTAGGGTTAATGAATAATGAAAACAATAATATCAATGATAATAAGAACACGAGACAAACAAGGATATTTAGCCTTGAGATTCGACCTGAATTCACAGCTAATAACGAAGAAGTTCGGAGCTTGAAATATGATCGCAAAAGACTTGAAATACGTTCTAAAATCTATGGTTTGGTGATCAAACTTGATCGGAGTTTTCTAAGTTTTTATTAATTGTCAATGAATGAAATAATTGTTATTACCATGCCTTATATCGGCTTGAAAATAAAGCTACTAAACTGACCTTATAGTATCTTCTATGAGATATTATTCTTGCATAATAAGAAAGATAAATAAACTACCTTAAACTAAAATAAGAAAATAACAGAATAAGGAAATAACAGAATACTGATATAAATAATAAACAACTCACACTTCTGTATATAGAGTTAGAGACAAACTGAATGTTGGTTACAATAATGGTTAATGGACTTTGGATACTAATGGTGATATGTGGTTATGTTGGCTTGTTTTTCCCACTCTGTTACCTTGCATTCCGACTCGATTTGAGTCGGTTTTTAGCCCCTTATATGCATTTTATACCCGACTTTCGCATTCTATGAGTATATGCCTCTTATT